>CM031572.1:18672305-18899384 GCA_018467065.1 Ephestia elutella | reverse complement strand
TAGCACCACCTTCATTTCTATATATCCTTTTCATAAAATATGTGTTCTTTGGGGTGTGGAAAACTAGATTAATCTATGGCTATATTACAATAAAAGATACGGGGAAGCATATAGGTGTTTTATGCTGAAAACTAGTCGTGCTATTTTTTATTATTCTATGTAAATATAAGTAGCGAGGTCTTGAGGACGTTAATATAGGCGTTAGTATGCCTATTATGTCGATTATCGAACTGACCTAACTAAATCAGTCACGCGGCCTCAGAATGCATTTGCATATACCATATTCAATTGGATAGACTGATAATGGCAGCTTCTTTCATTGCCGTCTATGGCTTTCCAAGTCATTAGGCTTCCTTCTAACCTTGTGTGTAAGATGTCGAGATCCGGGCTATCGGGATTCAATATTATATTTTTCTTTTTGCTGTATAAAAAAATATTTGACGTTGTGGTAGACAAATTCATGAGTCGATTAGCCACTAAACTAGCTGTCATATAGAAAATGCTCACTCTACTTGTACGAATTACTAATACAAATATTTTCACAGTATACGACCATACGACCTCACTTTTCCAGTTCTCCGCGCGCCCCGTATTTTTATGTTGTTTCAGTAACAACTGTAAATACGATGAGGGCTCTGCTGGGGGCAGCAACACAGCGGGGGGCGGGGGGAGGCCATTCATTTGCATGCATTTTGCGGTCCCGTCCTTTGTACCATTGTTCTTGGATCGGAAATAATATCAAC
This sequence comes from Ephestia elutella, assembly GCA_018467065.1. NCBI lineage: Eukaryota > Metazoa > Arthropoda > Insecta > Lepidoptera > Pyralidae > Ephestia > Ephestia elutella. Next base: position 18,898,641 of record CM031572.1, on the reverse strand, counting down.
TGTATTTCAGCTAATATTGTTCGCAGTTGATACCACGCCAGTGCTTGGCATTGTTTAGAATACTGCATTCAAGTTTAGTACGGGCAGTTATGTAATTGACCTTTAAATTTTTCATTAAGCTATGAGCTTCATGTCATATGTTCCTTGAGTGATTCTAAGCATTTTGAGCCCGGGGGGCAAAAAGAATCATGCGGCTACCAGGGGCTGGGGGCCCACAAAGGTGACCACCACCCGTCAACTTTTGAAAAAATCTGTTCTCGTCCAGGTAGCTACTAGGGCAAATTTGGTATCATTTTCGTATAAACCGAAGACGTAGAATTCATTTCTGATATTTATTATTTACAGTTTTATAGTAATTTTACGAGAAAAACATAAAAATGTGAAAAATTTCGTTGATGATTTTTGCTTTGAGAGCTTATAATTTTTGTATATTGTCAAATAATATCAAACAAAAAATACTTTATTAAAGCGCATTTCATGCAGATTTTAAAAATATATTCTGTTTAATATCCTACTATACAAAAATATGTAGAAAAAAATCTGACAACCGCAGCGCGGGTAGCTACCCGTCTAGCTGGATTCGCACTAGGCGGCGATTTATTTTATTACGTATAGTCCGGTCATTTTATGTTTTCAGAAAAACTAATTTATAAAGTTTTGAAACTTGTGTGACATATACCTTCGGTTGTGGTGTTCAACGCTCACTACCCTCCCCTGCCCTCCCCCTAACGCTACCCCCGCTTTACTCTGAAATCTTTTACCGGTTTTTTCACTTTTTCTCGAAAACTATTATAGATACGAAAAAGGTGTTAAAGGTACCTAAAAAGAGGGGTATTGTTGCAGTTTTACTATTATATCTCGAAAAAGACCCAGTATTTCGAAAACATAGTACTATTAAAAGTTTTAGAGCATTAAATTTTCCGTTTAATGGGACTAAATACATATATTTAGGCCCACTCGGTCCAATACTAGTGCTCATCGAAATTGCACAAATCCCACAGATATTGTAAATGTGAAAGTTTAGATGTATGTTTGAATGAAATTAAATTTGGTATACGGGTAGAAAAATACCGGGAATAGCACATAGGGTACTTTTTATACCGAAATTCCTACGGGAGTAGGGCCCCGAGGCGCAGCTAATATAGAATTTTTCATAGGTATGGAATACTTGCTACGCCTCGAGGTTCCGCTCAGTTGGGAATTTCGGGATAAAATTATCTTTTATGATTTTTCAAGACTTTCTCTATTTGTGTACTAAAGTTCATCGAGATCCGTCCAGTAGACTTCGTGTGATCGAGTGACAAAAATGTCAAGTTTGTGTGGGAACTTTATCATTTATAATATACTAGATGCGCCCCGAGGCTTCGCTCCTGTTAGAATTTCAGAAAAAAAGTAGATTATATGCATTTTTAGGTTTAAATCTACTTATGTACTAATTTTCGCCAAAATATGCTCGGTAGATTTTGTGTAATTGAGTTACAAACATACATCCGAGGCGTAGCGTAGCGAGGCGATCTATACGTAAAAATATGTATGTTTGTTCATGATCATATTTCGTCGAAAATTAGTTCACGAGTAGAGTTAAACCTAAAAATGCATATAATCTACTTTTTTTCTGATGATGGTAATAATAAGTGTTGACAACAATTGGTAAGCGATAGAACTAGTTGGAAAAATAAAGAGGAGTCTTTTTTATTTTGTGTGAAGGACTAACACATATCATTTTAAACTTTTGCATTTCATACGAGCTGTGCCTTATGGTACCACTTTCTTAAGAATTTAGGGATAAAAGTATTGTATTCAGTTAATTCAAGATGTAATCTACTAGCGGTCCACCCCGGCTTCATCCGTGATACATAAATAGCCTATGTTACTCAGCGACAACGTAGGTACGTTTCCAACTATGAATTTTTTTTTTGAATTGGCTCAGTAGTTTTTGCGTCTACTAACTAACTCTTTTTGAGTCTACTAGTCATAATACGAAATCTTTCCTCTTATAATATGTACTTTATAATATGTATTAGTGTAATTAGTATACTAAATTTCATGAAAATTTTGCGTGAAAGAATAACAATCTATTTGATTATCTTTATATCGTCACCATGAATATATTTTCGTAATTTATTCAACATTTGTTATCTCTATTATAGTAAAATAGTTCTTAAAAATATAAATATTATGATTGCAATAATTAGAATAAATAAAAGGAGTTACGAGTCCGGTTTACGAGGACTTACTGGGAAGAACTCATCGACGCCGCGTGGGCATTAATATTTTTTTTAGAATGGAAATGCGATAGCTCAGTTGGAAGAGCAAGGTCGTATAAAGTCCTGCTCGCATGGAATTTTTTCACCATATCTTATTTCTATATGAGAGTACTTTAGTACTAATATTGCATCTGAGATGCTCAAAAATCCAAAAATAAATATTCTACCTTAATGTTATCCAAACTTAACATTTTCGTAATCTAGAATAAATATTCTTATTACTTATATTTTTTTATTGTGATTTACCCATATTATAAAAAGTTGTAGCACTTTAAACCGAAAATTGATATTTATGTTTTTTTTTTTATTTTTTAACAAAAATATGGATTTTTTCTATGAAATGGTCCTTAATATATGCAAAAATGATACGAAACACGATATAATACTAAAACTGGATCGGTTTGGATTTTTTATTTTTATTGAAGCGTACGGTGCATACTTCCTGCTCGGACCCATTGACCCAAATGGGTCGTACCACAGAATTATCGGGCTTAAAATGCTTGATTTGATCCAAGGAACACCTCTGAGAAGTTTCAAAACATACTCCAAAAGTCCAGAGTACATGTCTGCTACAAAGACCATTTTGTAAGATAAATCTCTGCGGCTGACGCGTCGTATAGAGCGAGTCTAGCTGAGCGGGTACGCGCTGCGGTGGTCAATTTTTTTTCTCCATATTTTTGTATAGATGGATATTAAAACGTTTATATTTTTAAAATCTGCATGAAGTGCGCTTTATTACAGTATTTTTTGTTTGATGTTTATTATCACTATACAAAAATTATAAGCTCTCAAAGCAAAAATCTTCAACCAAAACTTTCACATTTTTACGTTTTTCTCATAAAATTACTATAAAATTGTAAATAATTAATATTAAAAATGAAATCTACGTCTTCGGTTTATACGAAAATGATACCAAAGTTGCCCTAGTAGCCACGTGGACAAGAACAGATTTTTTCAAAAGTTGACGGGTGGCGGTCACCTTTGTGGGCCCCCAGCCGCTAGTAGCCGCATGATTTTTTTTGCCCCCCGGGCTCAAAATGCTTAGAATCACTCAAGGAATATATGACATGAAGCTCATAGCTTAATGAAAAATTTAAAGGTTATGTATGGGAGCATTACATAACTGCCCGTACTAGTTGGTTCGTTCGGACCTGAGGCTTTGAAATATGCAATACAGTTTGACATAATTTAAAAACGCAGCGCGGTGGCTTTTGTTTTAATGAAATGACTTCCAGGAAACTCGCAAATTTTAGGATTGTAGTTTCTGCTGTCCTCTGAGACTCGAGGTCCAAAAGTAAATTACCCGTATTGAAATGATCACGTCCTCATACTCGTAGTAGAGTCAAACAGCTGTAGTCTGATCTGCCAGCCATCAGAGGCCGGTCCCTCCCTTTATAAAGCCCCCTTCCGCGATTCTCTTTTATTTTGGCTTCTGGTGGTCGCGCTTTCAATTCAGTATTCTTTCATCTACCAAAATAATCTAATTGCCTACTGTATGTGTTTTATCCAAAAAAGCGTATAAAATCGAAGCACCAAGCCATCGTGATATCAAATATATAACAATCAAAAACGTACGCGAGCGATGCAACAGTTTTTTGTAAATCATAACATAAATCCATCGGATTTCATACACGTGGATGAATATTTATATGTTAATTTATATGTAAAAATTATAGGATAGCAACAGAGCCGGATAAGCCGTATCGAGGGATTTAGGAAACACAATTTTCGGAAATCTTTTGGCATTTTTTACCTTCCTAAAAACAATTGAAGTCTGTTTTTATTTGCCATTCCGCATTTAATAAAATCGACGATGTTAATATTGATCACAAAAAAAATTATAAACAAAAATCAAAGCAATGATTATGTCATTTAGGATACCTACTATATCTAATGAACTTTTCACTTGACGAAACTTGAACTCTATTTTCTCTTAGTGTGTGGGCTCGTAGCCGAGCGGGGTCCCCAGGCAATAGGGGACCGGCCAAGGTATGAGAATTGTTAAAAATATGTAATTTTATGATAGACTACATATAATTAAACACATTTTGCGACTTTTTAGCACGAGTTTATGCTCCAGAGCTAATTTATTAGAGTTCAAACTTTTTGGGAAAGTCCATTTTCTACGCGTGACGTCATGTGAATGTACGTTTAGTTAGGGGCGTTTTGGTATCGTCCAAATATCGCAAAAAAATGTGAATTGTTTTTTGCTATATCTTGGGAAATACTTTAGTTATGTATGTGATTCTTTTACGGATGATTCTATTAATGTGAGATATTTCAAAGAAGCATCAAAAAAAAAAGTTGTCCGGTCCCCTATTGCCGACACAGCCGGCACTGGCTAGCAACACAAACAAGCCTCTCGCTATAAATACGGCACCGGCGATACCTTTGCCAATATTTACGCAATCAGGACATCGATTTCCGACGCCTAACCAGATTATGTTCGCCCAGGGGCTCCAGACTTTTTGCCTAACGATTAATCGAAATCAAAGTCGAAAATAAATTATCGTTGAAAGTGGCTTACTTTGTATCTTAGTTAAAAAGCGTAACCTTTTGTAATTATTTGTTAGTGACCTCACTAACAAATTAGGCTCTTGTGAAAGCAACATCAACTTTTAAGCATTTGTGACAAAACAATTTATTTCAAATGACACCTTTAATTAAACACTAGAGACCCGTTGTAATGTTATACCATGTAAGGAACCGCTTTTTTTATTTTAAAGGTGGCAAAACTAAACACAGCCGCGTACAGAATATTTTTGTACGTTGGTTTAAAGCTATATATTTACCCAACCAGTGCACCTGCAGTTTCATCTTCAGCAGTAGCATTAGCGACATTTGTATACAGAACTCAGTCCTCTGGGCAACCTGGGCTCGGCTCTCTGAAGCGCCATCTTTGAATTAATTACTTACACTCGGTTGCCGGGCTCCACAACAATAACAAGCTTGTTTGCGGAGTTATGGTCTTCTTCAAGACTTACTTCAACTTATTACTTAACTGGTTTTATTCTGACTTATCTTCGTTAGCCGTACAAAGTATACGGTACGTCGACGAGTGATACATTCTTTTGTATGGACACTCGTGACATTACAAATCCAAGATAATAATTTTGTCGCTTTTAAGCAATTCCGCAAAATGTTTATTTGCCACAAATCAATACAAAAGATGATACACAGCATTGTACTTAATGTATTGAACCATAAACTGTTATTATTTCTGTATAAGTACGAATTTCACAAATGCACTCAAAAGGCTCAAGTAAACCAACTCACTCAGTCAGCATCACAGAATTTGGAATCATATATTAGAAGTGGCATAGACGCGTTATTTTGTCACCGAATGACAAGCCACATAGAACTCTGAAGCTTCATAGATGAATCGAACCAAAACTCCGTTCTGAATTGAATTTTCAATTTCGTATTGCTGTATGCGTACACTTGTTTTAGTGAGTGTCAGAGCGACAGATATTTTCATATAAAAGACAGCCGATGGCTCTTCTCATGGCCTTATTATTAAGAATTCTGTGGCCCCTGTACTGAATGCCGTTTTATATAATAAGGGTTTTACATTGGCTTACGAATTTGATCGTCGCTTTTACGAAGCCACTAAAAATCCCAAGAATTCGTAAGAAAAGTCTAAAAAGAATATAAAATGTTGAAAGCAGAATCGAATGAATAGAAAAGCTTAAGATCGACGTCTGAAGAGCCAGCCGCGGCGGAGGCCGGCCGGTGTGTCAGGATTTTTGTTTGATCCCCAATTTGAATACAGATGGAGGGCCTTCAGCCGTAATTTTCATTTAAATGACGACGAGGTCAAACATTGATTGGATTTTGAACAAGCCATCGCGAAATAAGCTCGAGGGTTAATTCCTGAATTTCATACCCAAAAATTATGCAAAAGCGTGTCTCATTTTGAGGGTTCCACAGTAAACAAAAAAAACTTAGTTTGTTCATTTCTATCCATCTGTCTGTCCGTGGCTTAGCTCAGAGATTATATAAATACTAGACAGTAGGTAACAGAACATTACAATAAAATCACGAAACAAAAATCTTGTTCTTAGGGGAGGTACACATAAAATACGTAATTTTGTTATAGTCAAGTGTCCCCGTTAACAGGTAAATGGTCGTGTGATAAGGTATACTTAAAATATTTTTTACGCACCCAGGTGTTTAAAGTTTAGTAAAAATAGAAAATTTCACTAGGATCTGAAGTGGCCAGGACAACGGATTTTTATTAGTTGGCATTGTACTTGCGGTCGTTTCGTTCCATTGTACGCTGCATTATATTGCCAAGTTTTGAAAACTATTTATGATTGGTACTGATATATGGTTCGGAATCGAACTAAATTCGAGATCCGATCTAACCAAATCTGAGCGTATAATATACGCTCAGATTTGGTTAAATCGGATCTCGGCTATAACAGAATAAAATAAAATCTCTTATTACCCTCTTGGGAACCCAATATATGAAAGGTTCAAAAATATGGAAAATAGAAATGGTATTGATATTGGAAAATTGTGACTATTCGCAAATTCGAATGTCATTTTCTAAAACCAGGCCCCGGGGATGCGTCTCTAAACGAATATCGGCACTACGGTAATAAAGTTGGTTCCGCTCATGATCAAACGCTCGTCGCGCCGCCCACCGCCCCGCACGAGCCCGAGCGTTGCGTCCCGCGTAATTAACGGATTTACGATGCCACTGCGCTGCTGTTATCTAGTTAAAGACTTGACATTGAACGTGAAACATAATTGTATGTGATTGCACCCAAGATAGAGCATACCTAGATCTGCTAGATCGCATCCAAAGCTCCGCAGGAACGCATTTCGGGACAGCAAGAAATAACTCTATGATAAAGATACACATTCTTTCATGAATTTGGCTGTCTTTTAATTTATTGGACATCATTTGTAATGTCATGTCCTCTAATTTATTTCAATCTTCCCGGCCAGGACGAGGATTCGTAATAAAAAAGAAATTTGCTTGAACATAAAAGAGAAAACGATCTTCATGAACCGCTGACTTTTACCTAAGTAGGAAATTTTCGTATCCATGAGACCTGACGACGGAGAAACCAAATCCGTTTTATGAATACACCAATTAGTCATGCTTGTGTTAATTACAATACAAAGATCGTTCTACAAACAATTTATACATTTTATGGTCTAAAATAAACGATTATCTAAGTATTATTGCTACTGGAAGCGTTTTTTATAAACTTTAGTTTACATTCATTAAGTAATTTTGTTTCTTGAACTTTTCTATACCTCATCAAACTCAACTTCATCTTTTTGTCTGCTTTTACTATTAAAGTTTCACCATCTTATTTCGCCAAAGTTTTTACTGCCAGCACTGTGAAGTTTGTCTTATTTCAAACTGACGCGAGTTGTGCAGACAGAATGAATAGTATCAGAAGGCAGTGGTCCAATAATGGCTGAAGAGGCGGTTGCTCATAAATTTGAACAAAGACCAATTGGCCCATAAAAATTTAAAGCCCTTCCGGTAACATGGCGCGAGAGACATAGAGTGAGTATAGGCTTCTGTGTCTGTACCAGAGTACGTAATCCAGTGAGTAATTCGCCAAGTAATAAAAGTTTCAAATAAACATAATATCAAATTAAATGGCAATATCTTATATGTTTTAAATATTTCGGGACAATTGGATATAATAAGTATGCATGCATACATCACATAATAATATGTCGAATCAACAATACCACCAACTTTTTTCATATTTATATATCCTGCAACACTAATATCCCTATGAAAATATTTTAATCATTAGGTATGTACACATTTTAGTTCCTCGATATTTTTTTTTTTTTAAACTTTACTGCACAAAATTACAAAAGTTACGTACGAATTCTCTACTATCATAACAGTGACTTGTGCTACATTTTTATACTTACATCAGATGCCTTTTGTTTATAGGATATTTCACGGTTGTCGTATTGTTTCTGAACTTACTCATAAGTATTTCTCGCACAGTTGATCCGAGTTGAGTTGAGGTTCTGCAATTAGCCCAATACTATTCAACCTAGTAATGGATTACATAACAAGAGACATCCAAAAACCGGCTCCATGGTCAATACTCTATGCTGATGATATAGCTCTGATAGCGGAGTCACTAACAGAAGTTCAGGAAGACCTTAACACATGGCAGAAGTCTCTCGAACGAAAAGGGCTACGAATCAGCAGGCAGAAAACCGAATACCTATATTGTAACTTCTCTGGCGCTCCGACCGAATGTATCCAGTCTCCGTCAATAGATAATGTACCTCTAAAACGAGTTGAGGAGTTTAAGTATCTTAGTTCTATAGTCGCACCGCAGGCCTGTACCGAGAAAGACATCCAGAATAGAATCCGAAATGCATGGGTGAAGTGGAGATCTCTCACGGGTGTCCTTTGCGATCCCCGTATCCCAATAAAAATCAAGGGAAATATCTATAAAAGAGCAGTTAGACCCACTCTCCTCTACGGATGTGAATGCTGGCCGACTAGAAAAGTCGATGAACAGAAATTACATACCACTGAGATGAAGATGTTACGGTGGTCTGGCGGTGTGACACGCTTGGACAGGGTACGAAATGAGTACATCCGTGGTACATTCAAAGTCGCTAGTATTTCGGAAAAAATGAGAGAGGCCCGTCTGCGCTGGTACGGCCACGTCATGAGACGTAAGGAGGACCATATAACAAGAACGGTGCTCGCCATTGAGGATGGAAAGCGTGGCCCCGGACGACCCCCAACGACCTGGACACAAACAATCCAAAAGGATTTAAAATATAACACAGACGACGTGACAACCCACGACCGTGCGGCGTGGCGCAGACTTACTAGGAGGGCTGACCCCAAGTAAATTGGGACCAAGCACGGAAGAAAGAAGTTGATCCGAGTTGATCGGTTCCGTTGATTGGATTGGAAAAAGCGGTATTAACTCTATACTCTTCTTTGGTCTATACGTTTTAAAAAAGAACAACCTCTGAGTGTCGGAGGTTGGGCGTAGTCTCACGTTTAGTCCGTCGCCCGGCGGCCTGCTGTCCGGTCCGGCGGCGGGCTGTCCGGTCCGGCGGCCGGCTGTCCGGTCCGGCGCACAGTACTTCTCCAACGAGACTCGCTGGTGAGTTCACCTGCATAATGGATGAACTTTGGATCACTTACTTTTCTGATTTACCTTATTAGTATTGGCGGTTCCTTAAAGAGGGCGATTCTTTATTTAAATAGTTTTTGAAAATTAAGTTCTAATTTTCTACCGTCATAACACGATTAATTCCATGGATTGAATCCACGACTATTTTCATTAGAAAATCGTCTCCTACTTGACCGCAAAGGTATTTAAAATCCAATCATAACATCTGGTAAGAGGACAAAAATCTAAAGTTGAGTTTAAGGATGACGAGTAAAAATTTATTTACTTGTGTAAATCCCTCATTCAATCAAGATGAGGTTTTATACGAAATTGAAGAGTCTTTAGATCAAATTGAATATTTTGGAAAGCGTTCCGTTTGTTAAAAAAAAACACGTGTAGAAGCGCCAGTATGGCATGCTCACTAACAGCTACGCTGCGTAGCGTGCTATATGGCATATTACTCAGCATATTACATGCAACAACACCAACAACATAGGCCACGTAGTAGCTACGCTAGTATATAGTACGCACGCTAGTACATACTACACTGCTTTTGACGTCCACGGGAATGTCGTTGGGACAATGGGTAAATGTTCAAACTGCATGGTGGCGGGGCATCGCGTGACTCAAATATGGCCCACCCCAATTCTGCTATTTTATTTTAAGCCGAAACGGATCTGAAACGCATTGGAAACAACTTTTGGTATTCTACTAACAATTTGTCAAAACGAAGCCGTAACGCATTGGTTACGCAGCCGAAACGGTTTGGTTGTCGTATTCTGGTAAAGGACACGTAACGTTTCGTTACCGGATCAGCTATTATTTCGTATTCTGATAAGTTTTTGACAGTTAGTACGGCCGAAACGCTACGGTTCTGCGTTGGTTGAATTGTCAAAATATGCGGTTTTGCATCGGCAGCAAATTAGTAGCTTTTGGCCTTTTGCTTACGAATTTTGTGAAAATTTGGTTTTACAACTGTTAACATTTCAGTTTCTTGTATAACCTAGCAGTCATATTTGTACTCTTGCAGAAATAATGAGCTCATATTTAGCTTGGGATATGATGTTGAGAGCGTAGCTTCAGGACATTGCCCGGACCGGACTAGAAAACTGCCGAATAGAAGTTATCCTTCTGCTACCGTTAGCTTGTGCGGAAGAGTTTTGAGACATTTTTATCTATGATAGAAAATTTATATTAAGATGAATAAAAGAAAATATTACAAGATAAAATTCAAAGTTGATAAATTTTAATGTACTTACCTATAAGTACTAAGTAGGTGGTGGCGGCCTATAGCCCGAACCTCTTCGAATGAACACAGATCCGTCTCAGCAGTAGGACATACATCGTATTTATGTTGTGTTTGGTTGTGTTGAAACTAACAATAATTTATAATAATAAAACATAAAACTTACTCTGTGAAAACTTCAACTTGGCGCTTCGTCGCGAAATCAAATCAAAACATGATCAAAACAAAACAAACCTGTCTTGTCAATGTCAAATCGAACTAAACGTACACTTTTTTGACACTGAGCAAAGATACTCATGTCATACAGCCAAAAATCTTGGAATCTTGCCTTACAAAAGCAGCAATGTACGCGCAACTAAAGATTTTTTGAGTTGCCACACCATAAGCCCTCCATAACCGGCTCTCTAACCAACCGTTTGTGTTTCGTTTGGGTTTCAGCTGCCAACGTAAAGTTACTGGAATACCGTTTGATTTTACATACGCAACTGTAACGAAGGCGAACTGCAGCCGATCCGTTTCGGTTAATAAATAGCAGAATTGAGGTGCAGTTGTACGATGGGTGACCCATGCGTCAACTCGTTAACGTGAGAATTGAAAGCAGAACAGTTTTTGACAGTGATTATTGTCAGGGGAACAGCTCTGGCTACTTTCCACTAGGACACAAGTATATTCTTGACTTTGTCCAAAGTAATACTAAATATTTTTTTATGATTGAAAAAAACAATACTGTTCGCGCCGCTTATTTGAATTTCCCGCTATGTTATGTCCTAATCCTTTCCAATCCTCTCTCCCTTTTATATGCACAATGAAGGAGAGAGATAGATTCTCCGAGCGCCCGAACGCAGCCGAAGGCTTCGGAGGACAGGCTTCGGGAATTCGAGTTTGAATCACGTTCCCGTGACGTGTAGATACGGCTCCGCCATTATCTCAGCATTTTGGCTATAATTCCGCTATAATCAGACTATCTCGTGCTAAATTGACAATATACTTCTAATTGCATTTGGACAAATGTTATAGTGCATAATACTGTGATATTTCGAAGAAAGTGATCCTGTGAAACGTGCCACTGTGAAGACATTTCCCTGGCGCCAGGGTCAAGAGAAGATCTTCGAAGACAAGGTATAGTGCATTTCCCTTTCATTAAACACCTCCTTCAATAATAACATCTCTCCCCAAGCGACCTAAAAACTTCCCGCACCACCATTTCCTTGGTTCAATACGAACCGGATATAACCTCATATAACCTATTCAAACCCGCTAATTTTTTCGCAATAGCAAACTTTCTTAGTTGTTATTCATTCCCTATTATTCATATGCGTATTGTTATTTAGCCGAGATTAGTTTTATACCGCTGTTTCTGTAGTGTGGGTAATCATAACTATTTAACCGCGCTTGGCCTCCGTATTCGATATCGGTCGGTCAAACAAAACTACCCACATACTACGAACAAAAATTGTTCCCCGCATTCCTTAGAACCAACAAGAACATTCTGTTGGATAAGTTTTCTCACAACACCGCTTTGTTTACTACTCATTTCTTATCACATTTATTATTTGTTTCTATATTATAGGAACAATTATTCCGCAATTATACTACATTCTTTAATATTCCGCATTCATATTTACCGCATTTTTGGAACCTAAATAGGTACCTACCTACTAAAGTTACTTTGTTTATTACTTTACCTACTGATTTTATAACGACTTGTTTCATTAACATCCGCATATATTTTCATTGTTTTCTTTTTAAATAAACTTCTATTTGCCATCTTTCACAATGGAGGCTAAATTAAAGTTATTACAGAATAAAAATAAGGTTCGATTCGAACGTATTACAAAATTGTATAATGCTGGCAAGACTTTGTCCATATCATCATCTACTCCCGAATTACGCTCGGTTGAAACTTTCATGTCTGATAGTGAGACTATAGACACATTACGTGTCGAATTCATACAAACATTAGATGAAATTAACGAGGTACAGATGGAGTTAGATCCTAAATTTGAACCAAATTATCAGTCACTTTCATCATTTGAAGATGTTTATTCTCGCGTTACACGATTCCGTGTAAACTTAAAAGGCACTAAGTCCACATCTAGTGCATCCCCGCATACCGCAGCTAAGGCTCCCTTCAAACTGGCACCGCTTAACATTCCTAGCTTTGATGGAAAAATTGAAAATTGGCCAGTGTTCTATGAATCATTTAAGGCTAACATACATAATAATTCTGAGTTAGCCGACTCCCATCGAGTACAGTATTTAATTAGTAAACTTACTGGAAATGCACTAAAAATTATTGCTGGTGTGATTCCTTCCGGTGAGAATTATTCTTCTATTTGGGAAAGTCTAACGAAGAAATATCAAGATAAAAGGGCCCTAGGTTCACATTATGTATCTACATTGCTTAATATTAAAAGCACTTCAAATAATTCAGTTTCATTAAATAATTTCATCGAAACTTTCGATGCCGCTGCCTCCGCACTTAAACAATTAAAAATTGAAAAAGAGTTTGATTTCCTTCTATTTAATTTGGCATTCCGCAAGATAGATTCAAGCACCGCCCAGGCTTTTGAAATGGCCATTAGGGATAAAACTATTCCTAGTTATTCAGAATTTGTCGAATTTATTAAAAGTCAAGTAAAAATATTAGATCGAACTACAAATAATAATAATTCATTCAACCGCATTACTCCTAACGCTAATAATAATTATAACCGCTCAAATACCCGCAATACAGTCCATTCATTCGTAACTTGTCATGATAATAACGATAACCGCTCTTTATGTCCTATTTGTAATACCTCTGAACACTATTTACTATATAATTGTCCCGCATTTAAATCTATGTCTCCGAAAAACCGCCTCGATTTTATTAAATCGAAGCGAGGGTGTGTAAACTGCCTTAGTTTATCCCACTCGGCATTAAATTGTAATTTTAAATATAAATGTAAAAATTGTCAGAAAAGACACCACACTTTGTTACACTTGGATACTACACAAAATAAAAATATTTCCACTTCAAGAGATTCGAGCGTTCAGAAAGACGTACAAGTACATACGGAGATTACGGCTACAGCGCAGCCATGCATCATGACGCCCGCTACCAAGGTCACAGACCGAGCGCCTGTGTCGCTTTGCGTTCGATCAACTGTTTCGAATAAAGTACCTACCGTATCTTGTACTCAACGCAATGAAATCCTTCTTTCAACTGCTAGTATTTATGCTTATAACACAGATAAAAATATAAAACAAAATGTTAGATGTTTGATAGATAACGCTTCGCAGAACTATTTAATAACAGTAAACTGTTGTAAAAAACTTAATTTAAATATTATACCGCTCTCTAACTCAACTCTGAAGGGTGTTGGGTTAACTTCTCGACCTGTTATAGGTTATGTCAATTTTATGATTTCCGCAAAAAATAATAAACAAAGTTTTAACTTAACCGCATTAGTTATCGATTGCATTACCGATCGATTACCGGTCGATTATATCGATACTTCTATTATAAGTCATTTAGCAAACATCCCGCTCGCCGATCCATTTTGGCACATACCTAGCGAGATAGAACTCGTATTAGGAGCAAAATTATTTCCTTTCATCCTCCTCAATGGAAAAATAATTGCACCGCCTGCGCCGCCGGCTATTGAAACTGTGTTCAGATATGTTTTTATGGGTGACACCGCTGCTAATACCGCTTCGCCTGTTCATGGCGATTTCACCGCTTTTCAATATTCACCCACCGTTTCATTCCTCACTTGTTGTGAGAATAATAATGACACTTCTCTTTCCAAATTCTGGGAATTAGAGGAGGTCCCCGCAAAGAAGTTTCTTAGTCAGTCCGAAGAAGAATGCGAACAAATATACACTTCTACAACTTCTCGCGTCTCTTCTGGTCGTTATAGTACCGCATTGCCCTTTTCTAAGGATCCGAGTACCTTAGGAAATTCTTACGCTGTCGCTCATCGGCGATTGTTAGCGCTGGAGCGCAAACTATCCTGTGATAAAGATTTACGTTCAAGCTATAACGCAGCTATTCAGGATTACATAGATAAAAAATATTTATCTCCAGTGTCATCGTCGGACGACTCCGACGGAGGTTATATTATTCCTCATCACCCGGTTATTAGGCAGGATAAACAAACCACTAAAGTTAGGGTTGTTTTAGACGCAAGTGCTCAATGCCATAATGGGGTATCACTTAATGATATTTTACATACTGGATCTAATCTTCAAGCTGATTTATTCTTACTTTTACTTAACTTCCGCCTTTTTCCAGTAGCTATAACCGCTGATATAAAGCAAATGTACCTTCAAATTCTTGTGACTGACGAACATCAAAAATATCAAAAAATACTTTTCCGCTTCGATACTTCCGAACCGATTTCTACTTTCAGGTTCAACAGAGTGACCTTTGGTCTCAAGTCGAGTCCATACGTCGCGATGCGCACAGTGCGCCAGCTCTGTCTTGATGAACGCACTAATTTTCCGGTAGCAGCTGCCATAGCTGAAAAAGAGCTTTATATGGACGATTTAGCTAGTTCAATCGAGGCCTCATCTCAATTAATTAGCATGTTCAAGTCTGGTGGCTTTGAACTAGTCAAATGGTCGAGTAACTCTAAAAAGGTACTTGAGAGCATCCCGCAACCGCTACGACTTGCAAATCAAGTCGAATTTGACAAAACCGCATCTCTTAAAATATTAGGGCTAGAATGGCAGCCAGAAAATGATATTTTTGTTTTTAAAACTAATAATGATGACCGCTCTTGTACAAAACGTTCGATACTTTCTTTAATTGCCCGCTTATGAGACGTGCTAGGTTTCGCCGCTCCTGTCATTCTTTACGCCAAACTTCTAATTAAAGAACTTTGGATTCAAAACGTAGGGTGGGATGATGAACCCCCGAAAAATATAACCGCTTCATTTATTAAATTTAGAGAACAGTTACCGCTTCTTACTAACTTAAAAATACCGCGTCATATTGGTGTGACACAAAATTGTACAATAAATTTAGTTTCTTTCGCTGATGCCAGTATGAAGGCATATGGCTGTGTTGTTTTCTTACATGTGACTGACTCCACAGGGAACATACATGTTCGTTTGGTCTGTGCAAAGTCAAAAAGTCGCACCAGTCAAAGTTGTTTCACTTGCCCGCTTGGAACTTTGTGCTGCCGTCTTAATGTCAAAGGTAACTAAATTGGTTTTCGATACTTACTCAGCTCGCACGCCTATTCAAAATATTTACGCTTTTTCGGATTCAAAAATTGCCCTCTCTTGGATTCATTCTTCTCCACATCGATGGAATATTTTCGTAAGCGGTTGCGTAGCCAAATGTCATGAAAATCTAGAATCAAAAACCTTCTATCATATTGCTGGAGTTGATAATCCCGCCGACTGTTTGTCGAGAGGCTTATTGCCTAAACAATTGCTAACTCATAAATTATTTTGGAACGGTCCCGTTTGGCTAAATTCCCCTGTATCCGAGTGGCCGATAGAATCCTTCAAACCTGAAAAATATGAAAACTTACCTGAATTTAATTGCAAAACTCTCGTTTCCACCACTCCTCTTACCATAGACATATCACCGCTCTGTTCTCTCGCTCACAAAATTTCATCCTGGAATAAATTATTAAGAATAATTGTTTATATCTTACGATTTGTACGAATACTCGCCCACTCTAAAAATATAGAAACCGCTCATATACATACCGCTGAAACTTATCTACTCCGCGCAGTTCAAGCTGCACATTTCCCGCACGTAATTAAAGATCTTAAAAAAGGTAAATTGCCTTCTGCACCGCTAAATAAATTAGATTTGTTTATCTCTAAAGATCAATTGATTAGAATTGGAGGTAGATTATCAAACTCTAACTTACCTTTCGAGGCAAAGCATCCGATTTTGCTACCTAAACATGATAAGGTTACTTACCTTATAATTGATCATTTTCACCGTATGAATTGCCATACAGGTTCCGCTCTTCTGAGCTCATTGATTCGCCAAAAATTTTGGATATTATCTTCTAGGTCGATTATACGACAACGCGTTCATAACTGTAACTTCTGTTTTAAAAATTCTCCTTCGCATCCAACGCCTAAAATAACAAATCTTCCCGCTTTTCGTGTTCAAGAGACTAAGGCCTTCGTGCATACCGGCGTGGATTACGCTGGGCCTATCTATATAACGCTTCGTAGAAGTCGAGGTCAGCGAAGTCAAAAAGCATATATTTGCTTATTTATTTGCTTAGTGACGAAAGCTGTTCACATTGAGCTAGCCTCAGACTTGTCTTCTGCTACCTGTCTTTCCGCTTTTAAGAGATTTATATCCCGTAGAGGTCCAGTTACCCATCTCTATTCCGATAACGGAACAAATTTCGTTGGTGCCAAGTCTCATTTGAACGAACTTTATAATTTTTTGAATTCCTCAGAGTATAATGAAACGCTCTCGAGTGATCTTGTTAATCGCCGAATAGAATGGCATATGTTACCTCCCAGAACTCCCCACTTCGCCGGAATTTGGGAGTCCAATATTAAGAGTTTAAAGACGCATTTGTACCGCATTATTGGCAATCAACTTCTTACATATGAAGAGCTTTTAACCGTCTTGACTCAGATCGAAACTATTATGAATTCTCGACCGCTCCGCGTTCTGCAGGAAGAACCGCACCCTGAACCTTTAACTCCTGCACATTTTATTATGGCTTCACCTTTGCAATACTTACCACTCGCGCCACTTGCTGCTACACCGCTTCTCGCTCGTAAATCTCTGCTAGACCAAATGATTCGCTCATATTGGAAAAGATGGCATTTAGAGTACTTAAATAATTTACAGGTACGGCAAAAATGGTTAAAAGACGTTACAAATGTTAAAATTGGTACTGTCGTGCTGATACATGAAGATAATGTGCCACCATTACGCTGGCCAATGGGTATTATCGAGAAAACTTATCCAGGCGCGGATGGTATCGTGAGAGTAGCTTTAGTTAAAACGCAAAATGGTCAACTAAAACGGCCAATAGTTAAATTGAGTCCTTTACCGTCTCAATAACAAATAACAATACCGCATACTTTATTAGGTTAATTTTCTGCTTATACTTAAGTAATTTCTACTTTATCCGCTTTAATTAATTAATTTTTTCATTATTAGATTAATGTCCGCTTTAGTTTAAATGGGTAAACTAAACAGTTTCCATACTATAAATATTTCTTATCCTTTCCTTTGAGAAAGCTATTTTCTCAAGGCGCCGGAGGATGTTCGCGCCGCTTATTTGAATTTCCCGCTATGTTATTATCCTAATCCTTTCCAATCCTCTCTCCCTTTTATATGCACAATGAAGGAGAGAGATAGATTCTCCGAGCGCTCGAACGCAGCCGAAGGCTTCGGAGGACAGGCTTCGGGATTTTGAGTTTGAATCACGTTCCCGTGACGTGTAGATACGGCTCCGCCATTATCTCAGCATTTTGGCTATAATTCCGCTATAATCAGACTATCTCGTGCTAAATTGACAATATACTTCTAATTGCATTTGGACAAATGTTATAGTGCATAATACTGTGATATTTCGAAGAAAGTGATCCTGTGAAACGTGCCACTGTGAAGACATTTCCCTGGCGCCAGGGTCAAGAGAAGATCTTCGAAGACAAGGTATACTGCATTTCCCTTTCATTAAACACCTCCTTCAATAATAACATCTCTCCTTAAGCGACCTAAAAACTTCCCGCACCACCAAATACAATGAGAAAGCCCAGGCGTTTCTTCTCAACAGTTATTTTTCCGACCGATTTTTGCTAGTAGTTTGTAGTTTGACGGATTATCCTATCCTAACTAATATTATCAATGCGAAAGTGAGTTTGTTTGTTTATTTATTTGTTTTTTTGTTACCTCTTCACACTTTATCTACTGAACCAATCTTCCTGAAATATCGCATACACATAGTTAGAGGTACTGAGAAGGACATAGGGTACCTTTCATCCCGAGAAAAAGCACTGTTCCTATGGGAAACACACACGGGCGAAGCCGCGGGCAAAAGCTAGTGATATATATTTTAAATTAACGTGCCATAACGGTGTAGTTTCGTGAACGTTTTGGTTTTTTGTTTTTCGTCAGCAGTCGCGTTGCAGTCACCGGCGCCGGTGATAATTTCCAATTTCCCCCGTTTAAGTGCGGACAGAAATAAAAGTCGCCACAATTTCTGGAGCGCGATTAGTTCGCCGCTCCGAGCGATATCGCGACAATCCGATCACTTCCTGTAATCGCCCGATATCATGTTCGCGACTAAATTTAAATGAACCTTTTTACAGATAACTTGCTTATGCTTGCGCTTGCGAGATAAATAACTGATAAACCAGATAAACCCTTCGATCAAGTATAGGATAAACCTACTGTATCTTTAATTTGTAGTGTAGTAGTAGAATAAGATATATATAAGATGTGTAATGGATTGAATAAAAGAGTCAACAACCAACACTCGTCTCATTCACACGTCCCATCCTTCACATGGATCCTGGCAGGGTCGCCATGTGAAGGATGGGACGTGTGAATGAGACGAGTGTTGGTTGTAGACTGTTATATTCAATCCATTACACATCTTATATATATCTTATTCTACTACTACACTACAATTTTTTTTGCTGCCGGACCAACATGGCTCTATTTCAGAATGTGGTCTCTGGATTGAGATACTGACTGGAACCGACAGGATATACCTGACTCTATGGACTAGACTGTATAAAGTTGTGTGTAGGTCAAATTAGAGTCTAGGTGGTCGTTTGAAATTGAGAATTTCATTACATTTCATTCTAAAAAAATATATCTACTTTAATACGTTGAAAATGATATTGAATTGTAAGTTAATAACATAATTAATTAAAGGTTAAATTAAAAATGTTATGCCTGTATAAAATACTAGTTTTTGCCCGCGGCTTCGCCCGCGTGCATTTCCTACGGGAACAGTGCTTTTTCACGGGATGAAAGGTACCCTATGTCCTTCTCAGTACTTCTAACTATATGTAAGTAGGCAAAATTTCGGGAAGATTGATTCAGTAGAAGGCTTGAAGAGGTAAATAACAAACAAACTTACTTTCGCATTTATAATCGACCGAGCGAGCGCAGCGAGCGAAGCGTCTCAGTTTCCACTAGCCGAAAATTCTTTTGTCTGTCCGGATGTTATCGCCTACAGGTCGCATTTCTGAACCGATTCTCATGAAATTTTGTAAGCAGGTTCGGTAATTTTATAGAATTTTTTAGTCGAGCTAGTTTTTCGAAATTTTAAATAATGGCCGAAATATATAAAAAAAACCTCATATCTCAGCTATTTAAAAAATAATTCAAAAATGTCATTAGACATTTTTGTTATTCTTATTAAGACGCATTTTTTTTGTTTGAACAACATAGTAAAATTCAATAAAACCGCTATAAATCCATATGTTATAAATTCTCATACGATAGTTCACAAAAAAATCAATAGATGGCGCAGCAAAGCTTTTAATACTCGCAAAATCGCTAATACGTTTACAAGAGTGACTTGATTTATCTATACATATAATAAAACAGTAAAAATATTTTGTCTGTACATTTAGTATTTTTGACTGAAATGGATAGAGGGACACTTAAAAAGAATAATAGAAAGCAAAAAAAATTTTTTTGAATTTCTTGTCTGTCTGTCTGTCTGTCTGTCCGTCTGTCTGTCTGTCTGTCTGTCTGTATGTATGTACGCGTTTCACGCAAAAACTACTGAACAGATTTGAATGAAACTTTTTTTGTTGTATAGCTATTAAGCCTGGGCAACATATAGGCTATAATTTATTTTGAAAACTGGAACACCTGATGAAGAACCTTAACAGAACAGCTAAACTATAAGAAATATGGAAATGGTACCTTTGCAAAAGTTTATCAATCTGACGAGCATTTTCTGTTGACGTATTAAAATCGAAGATCATCTGATGAAGAATTCCAAGAGACCAGCTACACTATTACATATATGGAAATGGCGCCCTAGCAAAAGTCGTTCAACATGATGAGCATTTTCTGCTGACGTATAAAAATTGAAGATTATAGAACATCTGATGAATAACTTCAAGAGACCAGCTACTCTATAAAATAAATGGAAATGGGGCCTTAGCAAAAGTCGTTCAACCTGATGAGCATTTTCTACTGATGTATAAATAGACAGGACACGGGAGAGGACAAAGAGGGATTCGGGGTGGGAGTGGTGGTACACGGGAAATTGTAGATAACGAGCAGACGAAGATCGTTTATTGAATGAAATATTACTTTTAGTTCATTTTAACTCCGCGACTGTACTACGAGTACCTAATATATTCCCGCGGGACACGGTATAACTAAATGGCTGAAATTTTGGGTACTGGAGTTACTACAGTTTGGAACACAAAAAGATTTTTCATCTAAGTGAAACTGACGCGGGCGAAGCCGCGGGCAATAGCTAGTTTATTAAATAAAATTAATTGTTTTTTTTTGTCTTGCTTGGCTTTGAATTGTGTGTATTTATTTGGTTAATGGTATTGTATTGTGGATTGCTTTGCATGGTAGAATTATCTTGAACACTTGAAATAAATCTAATATCAAAAAACTTCATTGTATGATTAGAATCCTATTATAAAAAAAAGTAATATATATATATTACCTACATACCTTCTAATCAGAGAGATTCGATTTCAAATTGAACTTTCTTTTTTGAACTTCAATTTTGTTGCGCAAATAACATATACATACATATAACCAATAGGTACCAGGTACCATGCATTTCTGACGACTGACGACCTCCGTGGCCTAATGGGTTCGATCCTCGGTCGGGTCAAGATGGAAAATAATCTTTTTCAGATTGACGTGGGTTTTGGATATTTATCTATATGTATTTGTTATAAAATATAGTATTGTTAAATTAGCATCCCGTAAAGTCTTGAACTTACGTTGGGGCTAACTCAATTTGTGTGATTTGTCCGTCTATATTTATTTTTATTTTATTATTTATATTATTTGAGGCAAAAAAAGGCAGGTTTCAGTATTTTTTTTAGTGGTATTGACCAACCACAAGAACTTTTTTGGGCTTATGGGTAAAATATGAGAACTTTTTACTTTCTTTCCAGCATTGGTAGTATTTGTAATATAATGGGTGAAACTAAACGCAGGCGTTTCCCATTGCTGCCGCCAGAGGGCGTTCGGGGTTTTCACACGGCTAGCGTGGATGGCGTCGTGTGTAGTCCGCCATTGCATTGTCCAGGGCGATATCGGTTTGATTTTAATACGCGGAGCGGTCTCGCGTCTTTTGCTTGTTGTTTAGTTTGAGTGATAATTGTGAATTTCCTGTTTGTTAAATAACTATTGAATTTGTGTTTGTGAAAAACTCTGTTATTGGGACTTTTTCTGGTGAGAGGTGAAACGTGGCTGGCTGTTCACATCTGGCTGTTCCCGAGTGAAACTACGGGAAGAAATCTATTTAGTTGTCCTGGGGAATTGAGATCTCAAGGGTTAGGTAGGGTAATTAGGAATTCCCCCTTCCCGAAGACACTCAAGTTTGGATCCGAAGAAAAAGAAGATTTAGTTTGGTAAGTGTTCAATTGTATTTAATTTATAGGTTAGGTTATCATATAGGGCCCTGTAGCTCCCTTCATAAGCTACGGTGGTAGCAGACTGCGTATAGCTTAAGTTAGATTCTAGTCGGACAGACGTGGTGCCGCGTGGAGATTTTTTCCCGGTACTTAGTTTTACCGGTGGTTTTTTCCCGGTAAAGTTCCGGTACAGAATTCTTCCCGCCACTTCGTTTGTCCGGATTCGCTCTGCGCACATTTTCTGGCAGCAGAGCGTAGTTGCTCTGCACATTTTCTGGTAGCAGAGCGTAGTTTATCTACCCTCTATTTGTTCGTTTGTAAAAAATAATTAATTGTTTGTAAAAATTATTAGATTTTTCTTAGTTTGTTTGTATAAGAATATTTGTAACCTTTTTTGTATTTGTTTGCGGTTTGTACCGTGCGTTCCGGGTTTGTGCCATTCTCATACCTACCGCGGTTCTTCGTGTAGTTGCTTGATTTTGTTGTTTTTTATTTACCTTTTGTTATTTTTTGTTTGTGACTTGACGCGATGGCGAAGGCCTCCAATGCTAAGGCGACACTCGCCAACGAATTGAGATGGTTTGTGACGGCCGGAGGACTCCTGTCCCGGAAGGACAGGGAGGGCGCCATACTGCTAAGAGCGGATCACCTCCACTCACGATTGATTAGCGCGTGAAGTTAGGGCCATGGCGGCGCTTACCGAAGCCGATCTTACCCTCAGGAGGAGTCCTACGCAGTTAGTCGTACATGGCGGACATGGACCTAGATCCTGAGTCTGCACGATGATATCGCGGAGGCGGTGACCGCAATAAGGGCGAGACAGGCTGGCGGACCAGCCCCTCGCACACCTGTTAGACAGGAAGGACCAGCGGTTACTGGTCGGCTCCCCACCCTTCAGCTGTCCCACTTTGGGGGTAGGATGGAGGAGTGGGTAGCATATAAAAATATGTTTGAGTCCCTGGTCGTAGCACGACAGGATTTGTCGAAGGCCCAGAAGATGGCCTACCTCCTCTCCACTCTTGAGGATGAAGCGCGGTCGCTCATCCAGCACCTCCGGGTGGAGGACGACCAGTACGATACGGCTTGGGAGTTATTGAACTCCCGCTACCAAAACTTACGTTTGTTAGCGGATGCGCACGCCGCACAGTTGATGGCCCTGCCCAAGGTGGCCAACAGGGCACAGTTGCGCCTGCAGTTGCTCACGCCCGTTACAGTGGCCTGTAACGCGCTCCGCACACTGGGGCTGCCGGTGGACCAATGGTCCTTTTTGCTGGTGGCACATTGTATTGGGCAAATTACCCAATGACATCCGCTCGCGATTTGAGCGCGAGAATGCGGAACGGGATAGCACCACCCTACCAACATTCACTGACTTGGTGAAGTTTTTGGAGTTTGAGGCACGGGCTGCTGAGAATACCATGACGGACTCAGCGCCATCCAGAGCGCCTGAACGTAGGCCCTTGGAACCCTCATGGAGAGGTAAGCCCCAACAGGGACGGCAACCGCCACCGCGTGGAGCTGGTGCGCGGGTTGCACACACGGCAGCAGTCGCGAGGGACGCGGATTGCCTGCAATGTGGCCGGATGGGCCACAGCCTGCTGCAATGCAGGGACTGGCAGAGACTGCCAGTACAAGATAGGCGCCGCATGGCAAAGCGGCATGAACTTTGCTTTTATTGTTTGGGCAGTCACTATGCACGTGACTGTCCCAGTGCCATACCATGCAGTGCATGCCGTGGGCGGCACCACGCGATGCTTTGCATGAACCGCAACGGGGATGGCACCCGGATGTTGAGGCAGGGGTCCCCTATGGGCGGGGGCGCTCCTGCGCGAAGCCCTCCACCATCGGACGGAGGACGCGGCTTCGCTCGTCGCACCCCCCCTCGGGAGGGGGGTCGCGTACCGGCGCGGGTCTTGGCGGACCGGGACCACGCGCCCCAAGGTCGTGGCCAGTATGTGGCTGGCCAGGCCCCGGATAGGGCCCCCATGGGCGGGGGCCCTAGATCGGACGTGAGAGTGGGGACACCCCCCTCCACGCGGGTTACCAATGCCCAACACATGCAGCCGCAGCGGTTTTCTCCGCCGCTGCACGAGTACCCACGGCTGGAGTACCACCCGCCGTACCATATGTATGGCCGGGCCGCGGGTTCTGCCCCCCCTCAGATGGGGATGTGCACTCGCCCGCCATATTATCCGGGTCAGTGGCGCGCCCCTGGTTTGGAGAGAGTGGGGAGCCCGTAACTAGCTTGCTCCCTTGCTGGGACAGAGCCGCGGACGGTTCTGCTCCCTACCGCGGTGGTCCGCGTATGGGGTCGTGGGGGAGAAGCCATTAATTTGAGAGCTCTGTTGGACTCAGGGGCTCAAAGCAGTTTGGTTACCACTCGAGTGGCACACCAGTTAGGTTTAGTCGTGGAAGACTCGCCTGTGCCACTTCTTGGAGTTGGTGGCATACAAGTGAAGTGTCTGACGGGCCAGACACTTGTCACCTTTTTCTTCGCTGAAGTCCTCCACAATGAGGATCACGACTTCGGCTATGGTAATGGATACCATTGCGGGTTGGCACCCCTCGACAGACATACCGCCGGGTGTGTTGTCTTTGGTTTCGGGTCTGGATTTGGCCGACCCCTTTGTCTTTCATCCCGGCCCAGTGGACTTGCTCCTGGGCTCGGACGTATTGGGTTGGATTTTGTTGGGTACACAGAAGGCTCTGGGTTCGTCTTCACTGATGGCAGTGTCTACGATTTTTGGTTTTGCCCTGATGGGCCCTGTGTTTGATAATGGCACCGCGGAGGAGCCACCGGTCGTCGCATCTGCGTCCTTGGCCAAGACCATGCAAAGGTTTTGGGAGGTGGAGGAGCCACCTATGAGTTCCAGGATGGATCCGGAACACGCTGAGTGCGAAGCCCTTTTTCGATCGACCACGGAGAGGTTGCCCTCCGGTCGGTTTGTAACTAGGTTACCCTTTGTTGCCTCTCGTCCTAGCCTAGGGCAAAAGTAGGGCGCTTGCGGAGAAACGACTGCTGTCCATGGAGCGACGCATGCAGCGTGACCACGTACTTCGCGATAAATATATTGAATTTATGCGCGAGTACGAGGATTTGGGTCACATGTCTCCGGCTCGAGTTGATTGGAGCTCAACTGAGCATTATTTTTTGCCCCACCACGCGGTGGTGAAGGCCTCAACAGGCAAATTGAGGACCGTCTTCGATGGGTCCGCACCCACTTCGAACGGGGTTTCGTTGAATCTGTGTTTGCATTCGGGTCCCAAATTGCATAGGGACATAATTGACATCATCTTGAACTTTAGAAGACATCAAGTGGTTTTTGGCGCGGACATCCGGATGATGTTCCGCCAGACAGTCATACATCCTGAGGACAGGCGATTCCAGTTGATACTCTGGCGTGAGCGCCCTGAGGATCCTGTGACGGTGTATGAACTCAACACAAACACGTATGGTTTGAAATCTAGTCCCTATATCGCCATCAGATCATTGCTTGAATTGGCAGAGCGGGAACGGATCCGCTTTCCCCGTGGGGCTTCCGTGCTGTCACGTGACTTGTATGTTGATGACGTGTGCACCGGAGCCCAAAGTATTGAGGAGGCCCTCCTACTGCGGGATGAATTGATTGGAAATATTGAAGACAGGTGGCTACGAGCTACGTAAGTGGTTGTCTAATGAGCCTAAAGTTCTAGAAGGGATCCCGGAGGATCACCAACAGAACCCTCACCTGTTTGAGGATGTGGATGATCCCAACAGGATAGCGGTGCTGGGCATGCAGTACCAGCCGCTAACCGATATTTTCACATTCCAAGTGGACTTGGAAAAACCAAAGGTCTGGACTAAGAGAACGGTGTTGTCCGTAATAGCCCGTATGTTCGATCCAAGCGGTTGGATCAGTCCAGTGATATTCTCTGCAAAGTGTCTTCTTCAGAGACTTTGGACTTTGGGCGTCTCGTGGGACGAGCCGCTGTTTGGCTCTCCATTGGATGATTGGCTCGAGTTGTTTTCATCGATTAAGGAAGTCAATCGGATTGCCTTGCCTCGTCGAATATTGCCACCCGGGAAATATCGAGCCAGCCTGCATGGCTTTTGTGACGCGTCGGAGCGAGGCTACGCCGCGTCAGTCTATATGCGGACAGTTGACGCCGATGGCCGGGTCAATGTCTCGCTTTTGTTAGGGAAGAGCAAGGTCGCCCCCATCAGGACTAGGCTGACTATTCCCAAGCTTGAGTTGAGTGGAGCTCACCTTCTCTCTAAATTGTTGCATCACGTTGCCAGTGAGCTGGCGGCCACGGTCGAGATGCGGGACATCTTCGCCTGGTCGGATAGCCGGGTCGCGCTTGCATGGTTGCGCGCGGCCCCACATACCTTGGAGGTTTTTGTGGGAAATCGGGTTTCCCAAATCCAGAATATTGGAATTGATATAACATGGAGACATGTGCCGGGGGAGCTTAACCCAGCGGACTGTGCTTCCCGAGGTTGTACGGCACCAGAATTGGTGTCACACCCGCTCTGGTGGGGTCCAGAGTGGCTGATGGGATCAGAAACATCTTGGCCTGTCTGTCAGACAGATGTTACTTCTTTGAGTTTGACTGGGCTCCGTGTACATGCTGTAGTCGCTGAGACGACGTCGGAGCCGGATTGGCTACTTGCTCGGTATAGTAGCTTGGATAAGCTTCTGGGTGTTACCAGTTGGATTAAGCGTTTCATACATAATTGTAGAAACCCACAGGCAAAGCGGTTGGAGCCGATTGCAGGTGCAGAAGAGCGCCGGAGCGCATTGTTGCATTGGGTCCGTGTCGTGCAGACCGGACGGTTTGAGTCAGAGCTTCGTATCTTGCGCGACGCACGCGCTAAGTTGAAGGGCGCGGTCGCTCGTTTGAACCCGTACATCGACTCGGATGGGCTTCTTCGGGTTGGAGGCAGGCTCCGGAAGGCGGATCTTCCATATGAGACTCGCCATCTTCTGTTGTTGCCCAAGGGCGGACCCTTGGTGCAGCTTTTGGTGTCTGATCGACACATTCGTAACGCCCATGCTGGGTGCAATGCTTTGTTGGCTATTTTGCAACGCGAGTTTTGGATTTTGTCTGCCCGAAGAGCAATCCGTAGTGTCCTGTTTCGATGTATTGCATGTTATAGGTTGAAGGCATCCACGATGCAACCACAGATGGGTGATTTGCCCGCTGATCGAATCCGACCTTCGAGACCGTTTGACGGCGTTGGAACCGACTTTGCCGGTCCCTTTTCGATCAAGGCTTCTCCCTTTCGTAATGCCCGTATTGTGAAGGGCTATTTGTGTGTATTTGTTTGTTTGGCCACCAAGGCTGTCCATTTGGAGGTGGTATCGGCTCTGACTACGGAGGCCTTCGTCGCCGCGTTGGATCGCTTTGTTTCGCGTCGAGGTCTACCTTCCCTTATTAGGTCTGACAATGGCACAAACTATAAGGGAACTGTAAATTATCTTAAGGATGTTTCTGTGTTTATTGATAAAAATTGTACTAGTTTAAGTCAAATTGCTGCCCAAAGGGGAATAACCTGGAAGTTTAGTCCCCAAGTTGCCCCCATTGGGGAGGGATTTTTGAAGCGGCTGTGAAATCCGCAAAGACCCACCTCCGCCGCATTATCGGAGAAACGGCTCTAACTTTTGAAGAGTTGGCCACAGTGTTTTGTAAAGTTGAGGCGGTCCTCAACTCTCGTCCTCTCTGTCCGCTATCTCCAGATCCAAATGACTTGGAAGCTCTCACCCCTGGTCATTTTTTGGTGGGAGGGCCGTTGAATGCCCTGCCCGAATACCCGTGGAAGGATGAACGCGTATATCGGTTGTCGCGTTTTCAAATGTTGCAGCAAATGAGCCAGGACTTTTGGCGTCGCTGGTCGCTTGAATATTTGCATTTGCTGCAGCAAAGAGTGAAGTGGACAGACAGGACTGAGCCTCCCAGGGAGGGTGATTTAGTATTGTTAAAAGAGGCAAATTTGCCCTCATTGCTTTGGCGACGAGCTCGCATATTACGTTTGATTCTTGGCGGAGATGGCACTCCGCGTGTGGCTGAGGTGTTGGTCGACGGTTCGATTTTAAGGAGAGGTGTGACCTCTCTCGCCCGCCTTCCCGTAGAGTAAGCTAGCGGTCTGCTTCTCAGACCGGGACGGGGGGATGTTTGTAATATAATGGGTGAAACTAAACGCAGGCGTTTCCCATTGCTGCCGCCAGAGGGCGTTCGGGGTTTTCACACGGCTAGCGTGGATGGCGTCGTGTGTAGTCCGCCATTGCATTGTCCAGGGCGATATCGGTTTGATTTTAATACGCGGAGCGGTCTCGCGTCTTTTGCTTGTTGTTTAGTTTGAGTGATAATTGTGAATTTCCTGTTTGTTAAATAACTATTGAATTTGTGTTTGTGAAAAACTCTGTTATTGGGACTTTTTCTGGTGAGAGGTGAAACGTGGCTGGCTGTTCACATCTGGCTGTTCCCGAGTGAAACTACGGGAAGAAATCTATTTAGTTGTCCTGGGGAATTGAGATCTCAAGGGTTAGGTAGGGTAATTAGGAATTCCCCCTTCCCGAAGACACTCAAGTTTGGATCCGAAGAAAAAGAAGATTTAGTTTGGTAAGTGTTCAATTGTATTTAATTTATAGGTTAGGTTATCATATAGGGCCCTGTAGCTCCCTTCATAAGCTACGGTGGTAGCAGACTGCGTATAGCTTAAGTTAGATTCTAGTCGGACAGACGTGGTGCCGCGTGGAGATTTTTTCCCGGTACTTAGTTTTACCGGTGGTTTTTTCCCGGTAAAGTTCCGGTACAGAATTCTTCCCGCCACTTCGTTTGTCCGGATTCGCTCTGCGCACATTTTCTGGCAGCAGAGCGTAGTTGCTCTGCACAGGTAGGTTGGTTTCAAAACTCTTTTTAGCCAGGAACACGGTAAAATATCGGTTATTTCGTGGAAGGGCTCGCGAGGTCTACTGTTCTGACAGAACCACTAGTATTAGTTAGGATTAGGATTTTAATCATAATGACCGATACATTGAAAATATTTTATTAGATACAAATATTATAATTTATACTCATGCGATTCAACGACTTTTAAGCTATTTAAAATTATATTAGGCTCTACCCGATGTCCAATGACTGTCTTGTAGGTTGGAATAAATACGTGGGTTAGGCTTTGGTTTTATTTGGAAGTTCGCGCTTCATTGGCGAAGTCAGAAAGCTTCGCAGCTTTTTGTGGGCCTGAATAGCCGAGCGTACCTCTTATATACAACCGAGCGAGCAATTGAAGGTGGAATCAAGGAGCGTTTTATGCTTTTTAATTTACTTATTTAATACTCAATAGTGGGGATATGAAAATCGCTTATGATGGTGATGATTTAATATAGGTATACTTGCATTGGCTCACGACTTCGTCTGCGCGAAAGTCACTCTCCCGTGAAGACTATACTACTGCAGAATTTTGAGATAAATAATATTCTACGTTCTTATATACGTATTTATTAGGTATTTAAGCAATTATAAATTAATTAATTAATTAATATACGGACAAATCTCACAGATCAATTAATCAGAAAAAAAATTGTATTTATATTTTTCTATGTGGCCCACTGTACATCTTATCACGCCTGATTTTCGTTTTATCTTAGTTATTAACAAATACAAATAAAACTTTTTTTCAAAAAAAAATGAACCGACTTCCATCATAAAACTTAAAATCATGAAATAACAATAAAGAAAAATGTATTGGCATGCTACCTACTGAATGAGGTGAAGTCGGTGCCAAGTGCAGGATTAAGGGTGTTATGTAATTGTTTAGCTAGGCATTTTATATATTATGTATACACGATTCTAATGTAAATTTAGATTATTGAATTTTTACGGCACCGACTTCACCTCATTCAGTAGGTAGCATGCCAATACATTTTTCTTTATTGTTATTTCATGATTTTAAGTTTTATGATGGAAGTCGGTTCATTTTTTTTTGAAAAAAAGTTTTATTTTATCATTTTTAGTGCTTCTACACTTATTTTCTTTAATAAAAACTTAAACTTTTCTTCTGGCCGAAAATAAAGAATTAAGAATTCGAAACTTTTTATGTCAGTTTGATTTGAAATGTCAGAACATGTCAAATTGTCTATTATTTTTGGCACATAAATAGACCGAGAGCCCACGACGACCAAACCCTCCTTATTTTAAAAATGCTGAATGCTTCTCTGCGTGGTATATACCGGTAAAAAATATTAGCGACTAGGTATGAAGTTTGGATCTTAGTTGCTTATGCAGGTAATATGGCTAGCAAGGATGATTTTTATAGGTATAAAAAGCACCCTTGGGGCCTCCCAAAGTAACATAAATTTCAGATTTTGAGTAATAAAACAAATATAACTATTATTTAGTAAAGTTACAATGGCTGGCAGGGGTTTATATCTGCACCAATTACCTGGTAATGGATGGTGTGATTTATAATATTATTCGGAATAAAATCTTTAAAAAACTTTACTTTGAGGAAATTGAGCTACCACTCTATATGCTATTGCTACAAATTATCTGCCTAAGTAATCATGATCCAACTTTTGTAGTCGCTAATCGCTATTTCTATGTTGGGGATATACACAGAAAATCTTGAGTTTTAATAAAATACGGAAGGGCATGCAGTCGCAGGCTTTTGCTCTATAATGCAATGTTTGAATTTGTAAATTTTGTTAGGTATCTTTAAAATTACCGAACAGATTCTGTTGTGGTTAAAATGGGACCAACTTGGGAATAAACTCTTTCGAATAAAACAATAATTTCGGAAATCAGTCCACTATAGGCGGAGAAATCGGCGAACATACATAAAAAAAAAACATACATACATCGAAACATATAACCTCCTCCTTTTTTGGGAAGTCGGTTGAAAATACAAACAAAAGTTTAAAAACAAAATTTTTCCAGTTCAGCTGATTTTTGAAACGAATAAACTGACATCTTAGTTTGTTTATTGATAAGTCTATGGTTTATTGAATGGAAAGTGTTATGAAACATTTAATTACATAATAACGTTCCACAATACATATTGCCCTCTACGGCAGCCGAGAAAACCGTTTAAATCGAGTCGCGCCTCTTTACATTATCACCGCAAGAAAGCAATCAATGCCGCCTCCCCCCCCCTCCCCTCGCCTCACGAAACTTTCCCCTCTCGTATCGTCATATACGAACATATAACACTGCGACATTCCGTTTGTACACATCGTAACGTATGGACATTAGGCGATGGAGCATCTTATCTCTTTGTTTCCTCCATACGTTTACGAGCATCAAAGGTATTTTTCCATTTATGCCGAGAGAGTAACGAAGTGTGCCGATCGTGTTTTTTTTCTTTTTCTATTTCGTGACGAAACGTAACTCAATTGAGGCAAATTGTCTTATTTTGCTTTGTGTTCTTTGCCACCTGCTACGATGCTACGGTTTGCTACGAGCTTCTGCTACGAGATTCGACTACTACAAAAACTCGTAGAATTTTTTGACCAGTCAATTTAAACTTTTAGGTTTATAATGTTATGGCTAACTATGGAAGAAAACCTTTTTTTATTATATTTAATATCTGTTAATAAACATGATTGGGGTATAAACAGTTTGGTACCACAGAATAATGGCAAGCGCTATTGTTTATTCTGGACTGTCTCACAGGTATGTTCTCCATACATCACGCACATCAATAACGTCCGCACATGTACCGCGCGCGCCCGCGCCCGCGGGAGCGCCGAGCGCCGACAAATAGCCACAGTCAGATTTGTCACGTAAAGTAATGAGGGTACAGAAGATTACTTGAGAAATGTGGAAGCCATTGTAGAGGACAACATTATAAATAAGAGTCAGCAATAGAGCGCAGCTTTTGAATTTTGACTCTATCATAACGTTTATGATATTAAAATTAAAAAAATTTTTTTTTTTTTATTTGTAACTAGCTTTTGCCCGCGGCTTCGCCCGCGTGAATTTCCCACGGGAACAGTGCTTTTTCCCGGGATAAAAAGTAGCCTATGTGCTATTCCAGGTCATTATCTACCTCTGTACCAAATTTCATCGAAATCCGTCCAGTAGATTTTGCGTGATTGAGTAACAAACATCCTCACAAACTCACAAACTCACAAACTCACAAACTCACAAATTCACAAACTCACAAACTCACAAATTCACAAACTCACAAACTCACAAACTCACATCCAAACTTTCGCATTTATAATATTAGTATGGATAAGAAACAAGCTACAATATACAAAGATTGGCTAACGATGACAAACTGTAGTAGTTAAGAATCTGTGTCGCAGTTGTAAACGCCCACATCCGAATTAATAAATACAGTTGGTTTCTTATTTTAACAGTGTTAAATATTTAGCAGATGATTAAAATTTATCAGGAGCTGTACCGGTACATAAAGAAATAGGAAAGTTTTTAACAATACGTTTAAATAACAAACCCAATTCTATCTCCCGGACTGGGAAATTAGTCAAAATTATAGCTTGCCCATTTAGGACAGTATAATTTAAAGTCTACTGTTAGAATTAGTTTCGATATATTGTTAATTGTTATAACTATAGAGCTAACATTGCACGAAGAATCATATCTGTATAGTCGTTATTAGTGTTTATGCCGAGTTCGATGCGATTTTCATACCTCTGATTAATGGCCGCGTCGCCGCCCGTCCCGTCCCCCGCTCCGCCGCCCGCGCCGCTCCAAACCCGTGCTATTTTCTTCTGCTTAGCACGCGAGCAAAACAAACATAATTCACTGAAACGATGACTCAGCTTTCAAATTATTTTTCGATTCCTTCTATCCGTGTCTTCGCTCGTGTTACTCTGAAGGGAACATTCCCCAACAGATTTTCATTCAACTGTACCTGAGTAACTGAGCTTATTGAAAATTAAGCTACGCCCTAGGGATACACTAAAGCGAAACTCTAATAGCCTAGATGCTACTCTAAGGTTCATAATAAACGTTATACTATTTACGTATGATTTAAATATTTGGTAATCTTTATTAGCAGCTTAAGTTATTATTCTGTTCTTTCATTTCTTACTCTCTTCAAATCTCTTCCTACTCATACTGTTGTCTAGTTTTTGAGGGAATCCATCCGTTATTTCTTTGGTCTTTAATACTTAAACAGTTATTTAACTTATTTTGAGACAAAACTACTATATCAGTTTCAATATTGAAAATAAATCATCTCTTGAAACGTACGATTTGTCGCGCGGTACTCAACTGAATGGATCGC
This sequence comes from Ephestia elutella, assembly GCA_018467065.1. Taxonomy (NCBI): domain Eukaryota; kingdom Metazoa; phylum Arthropoda; class Insecta; order Lepidoptera; family Pyralidae; genus Ephestia; species Ephestia elutella. The sequence goes on along the minus strand of CM031572.1, from coordinate 18,865,194 downwards.
AGCCGGTAATGTAATATCTGCGGCAGATTTGTGTCTGATGGCTTCCATTAACACCGCGGTAATGTTATTATGCATGTAACGACACCACTGGGGTCGCACACAACAGGAAATATACACACACAATGATGTAATTGTCTTAGTGTACTAGTAAATATGTAGACGGTAACTAAATAACCGAGAAACATATTTTGACTAAGGAAGACTTAAGAGAGATGGATGGATTGTGTTGTTAGGGGAGGATATGAAGGTATTGGATTGGGGGTGGATATAACTATAGCTAACGATATAAAATTGTGGAGAGAAAGGAGATTTGAGCCGACCCTAGGGTCGGCGCAAAATATACCTTTTCCCATACTTTATTCCATCATCTAGATGATGGAATAAGATAAGGCCGATGATGATGATATGTCAAAATATCATCATCATCGGCCTTATCTTATTCCATGTGTAGAATTCCATCTGCCTTATTTATGGTGTAGAGTTAGAGCTTGTACAGTTAAGATCGAGTTAGAAGCTTGGCTCTACAATCTAAGAGATCTGATTACTTTTTGACAGTGTCATCCATGGTTTCGTCTTGGTAACATTTTGCATAAAAATGTTTCTGTGCAGATATGTAAATCGACTGCCTTACCCACTGGATAAAGCAAATGTAGTCAAAAACCAGCGATATTCGACAAAACCGCTCACAGATTGAGTGGATCAAGCCCGCTGATGTAATATCACCAGCATTACACCTTGTAATGGATTCCATTAACACAGGCGGATGTTATTATACATGTCGCAGCGTAACCGGCACATCGGGATCGGATTTACATATTACGATAGCTTTTACCAATTATCTTGACGTAACGTATCCACGTTTGGTAAGGCGAGATAATAAAAAGCGCAGGAAAATTTATTGTAATCGGCTACGAAAATACTGCGAAAAAAATTATTGGCAAGAGAAAAATACAATTTACAGACTGTATTCAAAGTCAAAGTCAAAGTCAAAATTTTTTATTGAAACTTGGCCTTCAAAGAAGGCTCTTTTTCACGTGAATAACTAATTATTTAATCATAATATATTATGTCTCAAAGCTACAAACTACTAGCATTTCGGAACGACCACTGTTGAGAAGAAATGCCGAAAGAAACTCATGAAACAGTCTTGGTCGCCTAATATGCCAGAGGGGCTATTTATTAACTTTATACATACACTAGATTGTGTACAGTCAAAAATAAAATATAAGAAAATAAATAAAATAATATAATAAAACATGTTATGTTTGTGATCAAGTAACCACAATAAATTGGTTAAAAACAAAAAATAAAAATACAATTCGAATCAGGATCGAAGCAGGATCCCCCTGGCAACACCCGTTCACGAGTTGACGCGTATTTTCGTCAAAACGACAATTATCATAAGTAAAAATTATAATACCGGGACTTTATGGAAGTAACTGGATAACACTTTTAACATTATTAATTGACATATCAATTAACGTATTTATTGTGTATGAGACAAGAAATATACAAATAATTACTTTTTTACGCAAAATTCCTATGTCAGTGGTATGAGAAGTCTGACCATTGTAATATCATATTTTACCACTCTACTTTAAAATATCTTATTTCCTAGGAAAATTTCATTTTAGGATTGTTTGTAACTCAACACAACATTTTATTTTTCTAAAAAAACATCACAACAAACGTACACATCCCGCTTAGTCCAACTGCTACAATGTAAACCGACTGCAGAAAAAAGAACATTCGCTCAAACTTCACCGCAAAAAGTTGTGAACTCATAGTTCTGTCGCGGTACACTCAACAGCATATGAACCTAACCAATTTCATTGTAAATTCGCCACTTTTACTGTAGCATAGAGGCCTACGCAGGGCCACTTGATGTGCATTTGGTTATACATCTGCCTGTGAAAATACCACACGAGCCGGGACAAAATGAAATATGCGAGAAATATTCAATTACTAGACCCGTCCGTCTGTCTGTCGAGCAATCTCGCGGCGCTGTGGGCATGCGCCGGGACAAAAATGGACAATTTCAATTCAATTCAACAGATTCATATCAAATACGCTGACCGACATGTATTGGTTGACTGTTCAGTTAACTAGTAGCTAGATGGAGGCGGTATTCGTAAAGTCATGTCAATTACTAGTGGTACTATTAGTTCCATGACATATAATTGAAACGAAGTAGTCCATTGGACGTAAATTGGACGACGCTTTGTGAAAGTCCATCTCTCGATGCAAATCAAACAATGCAATCGAGTGGCGGTGACGGAGGAATCACTGGAAAATTGAGTGATTCACGCGACGGATTTCCAATATCTTGAAAGTACTTTGATTCATGCATTTTAGTACAGAAATATTTGAAGATTTTGAGATTTTAAATTACTTACATTGTATTTTGGTATTGAGAAATCACAAGGAAATTGAATGATTCACATATCTTGATTGAAATATTTTAAGAATTTATTATGAATCATGATTCAAAACAAACTAGTTTGAGAACAGAACATAAATTTTATATTTTAAGTTAAATTAAATTTGAAGTTTAATGAAAATATTACTTTCTATGCAAATACAAGTAAAGTACTAGTGCTAAGTGATTGCTGAAGCCTGAAATAACCCAATTTCTTCTATCTAGATCTTAACTCTAACTTGGAACGTGAAATCTATTAGCCTTCGAGGTCGGTCGTCTCTCCATCTGCCTCACCTCACAAACTTAAAAGTAAAATCAGTCATATTGTATAAGAAAATAAGAGTCAATCCATACTAATATTATAAATGCGAAAGTTTGGATGTGAGTTTGTGAGTTTGTGAATTTGTGAGTTTGTGAATTTGTGAGTTTGTGAGTTTGTGAGGATGTTTGTTACTCAATCACGCAAAATCTACTGGACGGATTTCGATGAAATTTGGTACAGAGGTAGATAATGATCTGGAATAGCACATAGGCTACTTTTTATCCCGGGAAAAAGCACTGTTCCCGTGGGAAATTCACGCGGGCGAAGCCGCGGGCAAAAGCTAGTATCTAATAATTATATTGCTATTCCTGAGGAAGATAAATAAATATATACGGACAAATCACACAGTAAGACACAGATTGAATTAGCCCCAAAGTAAGTTCCGGACTTGTGTTATGGGTTACTAACTCAACGATACTATATTTTATGACAAATACATATATAGATAAACAAACAACAAATATAATACTAGTTCCATAAACAGCATAAAGTAAAACTTGAAAATATAATCCGATAAGTACAATCGAAGCTGCAAATACGAGCTGCGTTTAGCTGACGTCGTCGGCCGACATCGTCCGGCGGCGAACGAGATTCGTCCTCTTGTCTCGTAATAGCGTCCGATAGAACCCGTTTAATTGCGAACCACTCGGCCTTCTTTTTAGTGTAGGTCACTCGGATCACAGAGAAGACATAACTACAGAGTGACATGCTACATGAGATTCACGCTGTATCTAAACGTGTCCAGTTTGCGACGCAGTATCTCTTGTCTAGTCGCAGATCACTAGAAGATAGAGAAGATTCGCTAGACTGCCACGTCGTTCAAGCTCTATTCAGTCAGTTACATAGAGTATATGGGTATCAGAGTATGTAAGGTGATTTAGAAACTGACACTAGATATTCTGAAGAAAGATCTATGCATTTACGTGCTTGAATTTCGTTAGATTTCCAGACTCGTAAATGCAGCGATGGTATCATTTCTAGGGTTCTTAACTTGTTTTTCTTTGTGTATCTATTATTACTGAATGCTGGTTCGAGTTTAGAGTTAATAGCTGTTATTAGCAGCTTAGCTCAAATACTATTAAATGTTAAAAAATGTAAGCATGGTAGTAAACTTTTTGAGCATAATAATGCAACGTATGAGTTCAACTAACTTGACTATAATACTTGGGCTTGTAGCCCGAGTTCTCTTCTGTGCTGATATGTTTTTATCAAAGTTTACTGCGTGTCATAGTTACTGCCGAACCGTTCCTTTAATAGTCACATAAAATAAAGTTTAATGTCGGGTAAAAATGCCCTTAAAGCTTCATCAGAATTGGGTATACGGCTTGCGATAGATTGATTCATTGGATCTTATGTATAGAAATGATCTGGTGAAGTATAACTAATACCACAGCCTACCTATATGGTTCATATTAATACTAAGACACCTACCCTACTATGCAACATATTATCAAGAATAATCACTGGTCACTTTTCAAGAAGTTTATCCATACTAATATTATAAATGCGAAAGTTTGGATGTGAGTTTGTGAATTTGTGAGTTTGTGAGTTTGTGAGGATGTTTGTTACTCAATCACGCAAAATCTACTGGACGGATTTCGATGAAATTTGGTACAGAGGAATAGCACATAGGCTACTTTTTATCCCGGGAAAAAGCACTGTTCCCGTGGGAAATTCATGCGGGCGAAGCCGCGGGCAAAAGCTAGTGAAAAATATATTCATTGCGCTAGCTTTTTCTGCGGCTTCGTGTGCGTAATTTAAATTCGTAAACACCTTATTTATAAATTATTCCATCTGTTAGTGAAACTCAGTTTTGTTCATTACCTGAACCTATCTATATAAGTGAAAGTAAGTATCTATATATTTTTAGAATTGGCAAAGTTTACAAAGACAGCTGCTTTTAAAATGAGTAGCCTTACAAAAAGGGATTCAGTAATTTATTTAACAACTTGAGCGTTAACTATCGAGATGACAAAAAGTTTTAAACTGACTAAAATAACATACGCGACGGAAACTTTTCGGTCGGGAATACCTAAATCCAAAACTTTTACGTCAACAATAAGTTAAACCAGTTACGTAACGGGTTTCAGTAAATTGCGTCACGTACTGTGTAGTTACTTGTACAAGGTCGCTCTCAGCTATTTACGTCAAAGCTTTACTCCAGTCTAATTGTGATAGATTGTCATTGTAAGACAAGCATTTCAGACGTCAAAGCAAGGCTTTATCTAGAGGCTGACGGCGCTGGTGATTGTGACGTTGTCGAGGCGTGTCAGGCGGCGAGGCGCGAGGCGCGAGGCGGCCTCTCCCGAGGCGGGACTACAATCAAATTGTTTGAGCCTTCCAAAGCAGCCATTAACTTTAGTAATTGGAGTGTAATCTCGTGCAGCTCACTCGCTTTTGACCCGGCTTTTGTCTGAACATAATTTTAGCAGACTATTCCTCTTTGCGTAAATACTAGCTTCCTTCAAATGGAAAACTAAAGGAATTTGACAAAAAGCACGAATACGCCATACTCATACACAAATAAAAGAATAATACATAATTTACCAAAATTGATGATTAATCTAAGATTAGATATACAACAATATTCATTACCTATGAGGAAATTAATCAGACTTTTCTCAATATTGTAATTATTTTTTTCTCTTGATTGAACTTTGGCTATATTATATTGAGAATCTGCTATTTTGATAAACTAATATTTAAAGAATCTGATATTGTGCGAGTAAAGGTAAATAACAAGCTATAGCTTTGTTCATTTAAAAGTACAATATGTTTTATAATCATCACTATAAGAGTCGCAGTGCACGCATATTTCATCAGCTAATGGAGAGGTATCGCGGGGCCATTGTTATCGCAAACTGAAAAGTTATGTTACATTCACATTCTACTCGTATTCGTCATGTAAGGCGAGCTCATACATAATTCCCTGAAGCAAACAGATCAGCTATTGAACAAGTTTTCTTCGGGATCAATTCTGAAATGGAAAAATAAATTGCTGTTCTATATTATTTAACGAACCGGCAAAGAGGCCCAATCAAATCAAGCAATGGCTGTGAATTGATCAATCTTACTTGTACTAGAGTATTATTGATTAAATTAATAGGACAAATCGTGCCGATATCATATAGATCTGCTTTGGCACCCTTTTAAACTGAACCGTAATATCATTAAAACTATAAGTAATTGAACTTTGCGAAAATGATTAAACATTAAGGTCCTTGTGTTAATAACAAAGGCGTTTTATCAGATTCTGACCCTTTCAGCAGGATCGCTTTAAAATTCGGTGAAACTTTAGGGTCGGACCGGTTTGACCTTTATCCCTTCAATTTTTAGCAATCCGGTTCGTCGACGAGCGAATTATCATCAATTTGGCGGGTTAATGAGACCGCAGCGGGTTACCGCGACCGGGCGAGGTGAAATTACACGTGCCTGATAAATGACTAATTGAGTAGACTTACGTATTATTGCGAAGACTTGATAATTGTTTGAAAAAGGGCGCTACACGAAAAGGGTTGGGATATCATGCTCACTCATGTCGTAGCTATCCAATATATCCAAACATTTTTCTTCTACATTTTTTTACTTACGTCTAAAGCTCTGATTGTTCCTTCATTTTCTCCCCAAACTCAATAAAAAAAGAAACACGTTAGCATGGGGTCAAAATAAGGATGTCTGTTCTCTGAATCACATCTTTAAATTATGAGTATGTCTGTTATATTTTGATTTTTTTAAAGCATGGCAATTGATAGACTTCGCTACGGAATGTGATGATATTATAAGATTCATTTGTTCTATTAATAAATTTGTAAATAGAAAGTTTAAATTTGATCGAAATTTTAATATTAAAATATCTCAATTCGATTCATGAAAGGTTTATTTGTTTGATTCACTTGGAATTTCCATCCCTAAATTCCTCTGGGAACTGGCCGTCTTTCTACATTTAATTAACGAGCTCTGAAATTCGTTCATTCCATACGTCTTACTTAAGACAAATGCGAAAGTTTGGATGTGTGTGTGGCTATTTCTTACTTAATTACAAAATGAACTGCACGGATTTCGATAAAATTTGGTACACGAGTAGAAATATATGCCTGAAATTCCCACGGGAACGGAGCTCCGGGACACAGCTAGTAAAAATGTACAGTGCGAACAATCCGTACTTTAAGCAAGTGGTTGATGTTATCGCTGAAAGCTATTCCGGCCAGCGCGGACTGTCTGGACAAGTGGCCAGTCTCGAAGTGAACCGATGATTTGCACATTTCCACTCAAAGGGCAACATGATTGATGACATTTCTTCGTACAAATCTCAACGTGAAATAGCTTTCTGTGTAGATGTAGAAAGTAGGTAAATAAAATGTGGGTACAAAATGTCATTATTATTATTTGAAAACTAGTTTCAGTTAAAGGAATATTATTCGTTATTCGAAACTGGTTTCAAAACTTTGGTTTCAAAAGTGGCATTGAATATCGAAGTTATTGGTGAGAACCATGTGACAACTATATCCATACAAAAAACTAAAAAAAATGTCGAAATCTTCCAGTAGCTTTTGTTTGAAATAGTGATGGATGTTTTATCTACACAACTATTCATCTTATCCATTCATTCTCACAAATTTTCACGTTTACTATAAAAAAATGTTTTTATAACCTGAAAACATGTCTCTTTTGTGAGCAGTTGTTTAAATCACTTGTGGGGTCCTCGTTTCTAAATAAACATTAGAATCCAATCCATTTTCCGACACACTGCGCCAAGAGGCACCATGGCCCGTCCCATCCCCGTATATGTTTCAGCCCTTAAGGGTCGAACATGACTGGATTATTAACATTCAGGTAGGGCCTGGCCAGATTAGTTGGCGTCCCGGAGATAACCGTTCTGATTGCTCGTCACGTGTGCGGTTATCCAAAACATGATACTCACTGCTCCCGAATAAACCTTTGTCAAATAAGACGGAGGTCTCATTTATGTATTTTGAAATAGCGATGTTGAAATCTCTAGGGTCAAGAATAAATGGAATTAGAAATGTGTATAAACGGACTAGCTTAATAAAATGAAATGGAGTGAAAAGTAAATGTTTGAAGTGACGGGCGTCGTGGACCAATTTGAGGCCCGGCGGGAACAGAGAAAAAGCTTTTATAGCTCATTTATCATTCAGACGGCGATCGGCGAAGCGCCGGCGGCCTGGACCGGCCCCGGGACGGCAGACACGCCGGCATCGATTGGAAACTCATCCACTTTTCTACAGCTTCAGTGCATCGCACTTAAAAATAGGTCCTAAATGAAGCAATACGTATTTCCTTTTTTTATTTTATTTTTATGAAATGCCTAAGATTGGGGCCTACCCCATGATCCTCGAAAAACGCCTCGATTGTCGCAAGTAAGTACCTATACTTATTGCGATAATCGAGGCTTTATAAAGATCATTCAGTGTGTACATGTTAGCGTACTTATCTGTGCATTGTCTGCGGAGACTTGGGCTCACAGGTATTGCATCACAGGTATTGCAGGTATTGTACGGCACACCTGTAATGAATATCTGTTCTCCTGCTTCATTTTTGTGATTCCAAACATCAAGAATATTAAACATTCACCCTGCGAGACTGTATAATTTATATACGCGAAGCACAATCCAAATGAGGGTGTAAGAGTCCCGTCCCACGGGAGCCCGACATTAGGCCCGACAGGCGGATGACAAACACAAATCTACCCAGAGCAGAATAAGTTATATGTAGTACTTTACAGAAGGTCCACTCTCTAACAATATTCGAATACAAGCTTAGGTTATGATGATGTATGTGTAGGATTGTAATTTTAGAGGCGCTGAATGGAGAAGAAGTTTATTGTTACAAGTAATGGTATCTCTATCTATGTTGTAGATAGAGAGTGGGTGATGATCTAGGATGGTATCACTAAAAAGATCTGGTGTTGCTACGCTCCGCATTCGGTCCAGTGTTGCCTTGCCAGGTTTCGACCGCAACAGTCTCTATACGAAATTACAGTCTTACAGTTGACATTCGTTGAGATATATCTCGTAGCACAAATCCATGTAAGATAGGTGTGCCGACTCTTACTAGTTAGTAATTAGCGCGACATGTACTAAGTACGATGAGCATGCGTCCCTTGTCGCCAACTCTCTTGAGAAATACCCCCGAGGGATCCTGCTTCCGATAGTACCTATACACATAGAGGTCCCGCCCGCCTGACAGTGCACAGTCGGCCGCTTTTCACTTATTAAAGGAGTTAAATCGGAATCCTCGGAGGCCGTGACGTCGCGTTTGTGATAATTTGGGGTCTTCACATACACGAGACTTAGGGTGGAGTCCAGCGATTATGCGACTCAAGTGATTTTCACCCCATTTGAAGACCTTTGAAGGTGTTTGAACGAATAATTTATTTAAATAAATTATGATATTTTTTCACGTCCTTATTTTGCTGTGCCGGTCCTGGGAAAAAACTAAGGAAGCTCATTGGATATTATAGATAAAATTTATACTATCATTTACATCAGTATGAATAACGTGACCAGCTGTGCTGCGGTGTATGCACTGTGCATACACTGATGTAAATGATAGTATAAATTTTATCTATAATATCCAATGAGTTTAAATTATACCAGAAGAAAACAAACGAGCACAATTATAATATACAAAGCATAATTATAACAAACGTCCATAAAGGTAATGAACTTTTTAAACGATGATTTATAATGTGACTTGTGGTTTTAGAGATTTAATTTATAGAAGACTAGCTTTTGCTCGCGACTATGTACCATCAAAATCTGACACCGAAATACAAACATCCATACTTTCGCATTTAATATTGGTAGGAAGTATTCGTAATCGCTCGGCAGTTTATTTCCTATTAAATTTTCTTCTCTCCGCGTTCAATTTCAAATTACATAACGGACTTCAATTACGAAAGAAAAAGCTTCATTTCATATTCTTTCTATAAGACAGGCCGATGCCTCGCAGTGGACTTTATGCGGCTGATGGCTGACGTCAAAGACATTTATGCAAAAATAAAGCTGGAGACTACCTATGTACACAGGCAGGACCTGCTCCTAGATATTGTTTCATGCGCGGCCATAGGCGGCGATCTCCTAAAAAACAATGCGTTTATCTGGAAATTCACATTATTGTATTCGCGATACATGTATTATTCAAAGTAGAATGTATAGTGTGAGTGACGTACACAGTGGGGCGGAGACATATGGCGGCGTCAATAATTCACCGCGACGACGACGTGCGAACGAGGGGAAAGTGTACAGGATCTATTTGTCAATAAGACAAACAGAATTCACGTATAATTAAGCAAGGTTGAGGAATTGTTTACTCCTTTGGGCTTGAATACATTATTTATGAATGGTTTACAAATATAACGAAATTCTATCCCTTTGAAAGCTTGATAGAATATAACTAAGTTTAGTAAAATCGACTACGAAAGAGTATCAAAAGTAGATAGATAGATAGATAGATCAACACTTTATTGCACCATTTACAGAGAAGAAATACATAGAAACAAAAGTAACAAAAACATTTTAAATGAGCGCAAAGGCAAAGTAAAGTATTTTGTCTATCTGTCATTGTTATTGCTAAATGATAGCCGTCTTTAAAAACAATGTGTATAATTTATGGCAAGTATTATAATACACAACAGGTTGGAAACGGTTGATGAGTGTAACGGTCGTCTCGGGACTCATCTATGATGTACAGCCGCTGCGTCGTCACTGCCAGCGACGCTAATTGAATTGTTAACGACGCTGTACAGTCAGCAGCAGGCCTGCACGGACTCTATAGCGGTAACAGCGGACAGTTTGCTATCACATGGGTACACTGATAAGCTGTTTATTGAAATTCACAGCTACGAGATTTTTGCTGTCTACATGATGGCCTCAGGTTTTCTGTAAATATTATAAATTAGGTAGGTATACTCGTATGAAATACAATTCATCGGAATCTTTTTGGTTTTGTGTCATTAGTTAGGACAGAAAAAAATTAAATGTAATCGTTAAGAATCATTATAATCTGAGACCATACAATCAGATGGCGATTGCTCTGTAACTTCGAAACTCCTGATTTTATATAAACTCACGAACAAACTTCCCTTGTGTAATGTTAGAGATAACAGGTAAAATATAACAGCCGACACAGGTATTTTTCGGTTTCTGTTATGGCTTGCAATCCTTATTTCCTTCCATTCCCATACCCAATAAAAGTTATGTGAGACGGAAAAACGTCAATGTCAGTGCGCGCGATACATTTTGACATTTGCGCGTCATAGAACGAACTGTCAGTGATTCTACCGCGTTTTTTGGTATCGAATCCATCTCATGGCTGCATGAAGAATTAATAAAACTCGTGTGTGTGTGGACAGTGCCTGAATTTTATCTGTGCAAACTTCCCTCGGGAGTACGTGTCTGTGAAATCGGCGGAAGGACCCGGGCGGCCGCCCATCTCGAAGAAGTATCCTGATCACCAGGTTAGTCTCACATACTCACACCACGCCCGACCTATTTCCTGTATTCCAAGCGGGCCAGAACGTCGGAAACTCCCTCTGGGACAAGACGGGTCAAATAGTGGTTTAGGGCTCCAAAATAGGCGAGGAATTGACCAGCTAGCGGCGAATGCCTGAGGTTCCAAAACCCGCCATATTTAGTGGTCCATTCGAGCGCGAATTTCCTATGGTATTTTAGGTCAAATTCCATAGAATTTCCTAAAATTATAGTTTACTTCGCTTTATATACTTATATTCTGTTAAACTTTAGTTCAACAACTAGTTTTCTTTGTGTTTTCTTACAAAAAACTCAAAGTTAAATATTTAACAAAACTTCATAATTTGGTCGGGTTATACCGACACATCCAGAACAATTTTTTTCTTATTAGAATCTTATTACATCCTGCATGGTCATAAATAGTTACGTTTTATAACTAAATATTTCTCATCAATAAGTTGTTTACAACTGTTAAGTTCTTATATTTTGTTACATTTGCCGATTAATAGGTATATACATAGCGCGTGTTCAATCTTATAGGTTACCGGCCGGTATACAATCGGCTAGCTATTGTAGGTACTTACGTGCATACATTTTGTTCATTGTTCGAAATTTAAAAATAATAATTTTCTTTTGTTATTCGCTGTAGTTATCTATCTGGTGCAAAATGACAGACAAAGAAACTGCCCAACTTGAAAGACAATTAAAATTGCTTACTAGTCAAAGGGAATATGCATTTCGTGATGTTCAGTTATTGTATGAGTTGTCAAAAGAAATAGGTAAGGATAATTCGTCATTAGCTCAGTTTGAGGCTAGGTTTAAGCGTTTGGATAATGTACGTAAAGAATTCATGGATTATACGTGCAAAATAAATGAGTTGAAATTAAAACTTAAACCTCAGGAGGTCATTGACATGCAACCTATGCATGCGTTGGACGACATGTACTATGCTACAGTTGCCGCGCGTTCGGCATTGAGTTTTCAGACTATTGTCAAGTCTAGCGATTCGGAATCTTCTGGAATTAAGCCGTCTTCTCAAGCACGCTTACCTAAACTTGAGTTACCTAAGTTTGACGGTAACATTGAATGTTGGCAGACGTTTTTCGATACCTTTTCGTCGTTAGTTCACGAAAATAAGAACATTACTTCTATAGAAAAGTTCCATTATTTACTATCGTGTCTTTCGGGTACCGCATTGTCAATAGCGAAGGGAGTACCTGTCACATCGGATAACTACGCAGTTGTTTACAATGCTCTGGTCGAGCGGTTTCAGAATAAACGCATTCTAGCTGCCGCGTATTTAAATAAAATTTGTAATTTGTCACAATTAAAGTCGGGTAATTTCAATGACTTACGCGACTTATCTAATTTGTTGAATGAGACAGTGAACGCCCTTAAGGCTATGAAAAATACGGCAGTTAGATGAATTTATTTTATTTTATTTAGGGTCGCGTGTTTTAGACAATGACACACGTCGACGTTTTGAGACACAAAACGAAGAGGAAATACCTACATTTTCCGAGTTATTAAAGTTTTTACAAAACTATGTCAAAGTGTTAGAAGCGAGTCAATCTGGTAGCCAATCCGGTTCTGGTCTTCAAACTAAACAATTGAATAAAAACAATACTCGTCAAATTGATACGCGTGGTAGAAATAATAATAATTATAAATCTACCGCATTACCGTCCAGCACGTCTGTTATCTCAAACGCTGCAAATAAATCAGCTGATTGTGTGTGTTGCGGTCAGTCACATTCCCTTTTCAAATGTTCTAAGTTTCTTTCACTTAACATTCCTGAAAAATATAGGCTTGTGACAAACAAAAGTCTTTGTTCAAATTGTTTGCGTCCCAATCATAATGCATCTAAATGCTTTTCTAAAAGTACTTGTTCTACTTGCCAGAAGAGGCATCATACTTTACTTCACGACAGTAGTGCGGAGGAAACCAGTGTAGCGGTTCCGTGTAGCTCGCTGAGTGTGACAGATAGCGATAGTTCTGTAGTCTCAGCGACGACAAGCACGCATGTTGGCCATGGTCGGACCATGGTCCTATTAGGTACCTGCGTAGTGAGAGTATGCGGTGGTAGTTCAGGTCAATCTATTCGTGCCAGCGCGCTTATTGACAGTGCAGCGCAGGATTGTTTTGTGACGTCATCACTCGCTCAGCGTTTGGGCTTACCTATACGACGCTGTAATATAGCCGTAGGAGGTCTAGGTCAGAACGTAGTGCAAGTGAAAGGTGAAACGTCGTGCACAGTGCTGCCATCTGACTCTGAAAATCCGAGTTTTGCGATCGACGCTATTGTCATGAATAAAATCACTAGTAAGATGCCGGTGGTATCAATCCCATCAGAAATTCGTACAAATTTTAAACATTTGGTTTTGGCGGATCAACAATTTGACAAATCGACAGATATCGACTTGCTACTAGGTGCTGAGTTGTTCCATAGAATCTACGATGGCCAGCGCTTGGAAGTAGGCCCAGGCTTACCTGTAGCCTTGCATAGCATTTTTGGCTGGGTTCTCACTGGCAAGATTGAGAGTCCTAGTCACCCCCCACCAATGGTTTCTTCCCTTGTGTCTTCCACTCGTTCGTTAGAGGACGTAGTCAAGCGTTTTTGGGAGGTCGAAGAGCCACCTAAAGCGGTTTTATTGAAACCCGACGATGAGAAATGTGAGGAATTGTACACTAAGTGCGTGTCACGTGAACCTGACGGTCGTTACGTCGTTCCTTTATTGCTAAAGGACCCGTGCGAAATGCTTGGGGATTCGTTCGACACTGCCAAGTCGCGCTTTCTCAGACTGGAGAAGCGTCTTAATCGTGACTTAACTTTACGACATGACTATTGTGAGTTCATGAAAGAATATTCTGACTTGGGTCACATGACGCCTGCCAGACGTGGTTCAGGCAAGTACGTCATCCCGCACCACTGTGTTATCCGTCCGGACAGTGCGACGACTCGCTTACGCGTAGTCTTTGATTGCGGAATGACAACGACAACTGGCCGGTCGTTAAACGACATTGTTTACACTGGTCCTAAACTACAAAATGACATTGTAGATATACTCACAAAATTGCGTCTTCATGCGATTGTATTCACATCGGATATTTCCAAAATGTATAGAAATATTTCTTTGCGCCCGGAAGATCGAACTTGGCAACATATTTTGTGGAGACGTTCGGACTCGGATCCACTGTGCGAGTATGAATTAAATACTGTGACGTATGGTGTCACTAGCTCACCGTATTTGGCCATCCGTACTCTGCATCAACTGGCTATCGACCATGGCTCAGAGTATCCCGAAGCAGCAGAGATAGTACGCCATGACACTTTCATGGATGACATGACGGCCGGAGCGCCCTCTGTTGGTCAAGCACTTGAACTTAAAGATCAGCTTATTCAACTTTTGAAGCATGCTCAATTTGAACTCCGTAAATGGAGCAGCAACTCCCCTGAGTTCCTTGAGTCTTTACCTAAAGACCACTGTCAACTACCTAAAACATTTTGTGATGAAAATCATCAGCATATTTTAAAAATTCTTGGTGTTCAGTGGAATCCTAGGGAGGACATTTTTACTTATTCAACGTCAGAATTGAATTCAAGCTTGACTAAGCGTGCAATTTTGTCCAACGTGGCACGGATTTACGATCCGATAGGATGGCTCTCGCCTTGCGTCCTACTTGCAAAATTATTGCTACAAGAAATGTGGCGTCTGCAACTTGGTTGGGATGATCCTCTCCCCTCCGAGCTCGCTCGAAAGTGGCTTCACTTTGCAAGTGAAATGCAATTCATAAAATCAATTAAGCTATCTCGTCGAGTTACTTCGGATGATGCTGTTTCGTACGAGTTGATAGGATTTAGTGATGGGTCTTCTAAGGCGTATGGATGTTGCGTCTATTTAAGAAGCATTTCGAAAAATCAAGCTTCTAATGCTCATTTGTTAATTGCTAAATCCAAGGTCGCTCCCTTGAAACCTTTGACTGTTAACCGCCTAGAGCTGTGCGGCGCAGTTATGCTAGCGGGCATTCTTAAACATATGTACAACTTGCTTCGAGAGAAAATCCCTCTCAGCAAAGTTATTGCTTTCACAGATAGTAGTACTGTATTGTCGTGGTTAAATACAGAACCACATAAACTTAAAACTTTTGTTTCACATCGGGTAGTGAAAATACTGGATGATTTGAACGTCGAGCATTGGCAACATGTTTCGACTCATGATAACCCGGCAGATCACTGCAGTCGAGGGTTAAGTGGCTCTCAGCTTGCACAGTGCTCCTCCTGGTGGACTGGTCCTACCTGGTTGTCGAGTGAGTCCTCCACCTGGCCAGTTAAGTATAGTCCCGTGCTGGCAGAAGACGTGCCTGAGCTGCGTAGGACGACTCACGTATCGCAAGTTGATGTGCCAAGTGATCACATGATCAACCAACTGTTAGAACACTACTCTACTCTTACTCGCATTCAGCGTATTTTCGCTTGGTGCTTACGCGCCATCGCCGCGTTTAAGCACCAAGCTTTTTGTAAAGGTGTTCTGAATAGCCGCGAACTAGAAGAATCACTCGTGTTTCTGGTTCGTCATGAACAAAAACAGTTTATGAACGAAGAGGTTCAAACTTCAAAACAAATTCAGAAATTGAGTCCTTTCAAGGACGAGGCAGGACTTCTGCGAGTGGGAGGACGTCTCGCTCATTCGAATATCCCAGATGGAATGAAACACCCATTGTTGATACCAAAATCTTCACGTTTGTCTTTATTGATTATCGATCATTTTCACGTAACTTACTTACACTGCGGTCCTCGGACCTTGCAATCAATTATACAACGTAGGTTTTGGATTCTTGGGATACGTAACTTAATTAGATCCCGTTTATCTAAGTGTGTGACCTGTTTCAAGGTTAAACCCGTTGCCTGTCAACCCATTATGGGTGATTTACCGTCACCACGAGTGACTCCTACACGATGTTTTCAGAGTGTAGGTATAGATTTCGCTGGTCCTTTTACCGTTAAGGAAAGCCGTCGACGAAATGCTCGTACGTACAAGGCTTACGTATGCGTGTTCGTCTGCCTCTCGGTAAAGGCGATTCATATCGAAGTCGTTTCAGATTTGTCCACGTCAGCTCTTCTTGCTGCATTAGATCGTTTTGTTTCGAGACGTGGTCTTTGTAACTTCATTTTGTCTGATTGTGGAACAAACTTCGTAGGCGCGAAGCGGTGCCTAAATGAGTTACAGCAATTGGTGCGTAACAATCATGAGACTGTCGAAAGTCAGCTTGCTCCGCGGGGCATAATGTGGTCACTGAACCCGCCCACCGGGACCCACTTCGGGGGGATCTTTGAAAGTGGCATCAAATCGATGAAATATCACCTCAAGCGAGTGATCGGACTTCAAGTTTTAACTCTGGAAGAACTTATGACGGTTCTTACCAAAATCGAAGCAGTTTTAAACTCTCGACCATTGTGTCAACTGTCGTCTGACCCCAATGAAGTCGATGTACTTACCCCGGGGCATTTTCTGACCAATGGTCCTCTTATATCTTTACCGGAACGTGACTTATGTGACGAATCCGTACCTGTTAGTGCCCGTTGGCAGATGCTTCAAAAATTAACTCAAAGATTTTGGCGTATTTGGCAACGCGACTATCTTCATACTCTACAGCAACGCACGAAATGGTATAGAGAACGGGCCAATATTCAACTCGGTCAGGTCGTTCTAATTGTTGACAACAATTTGCCACCGTTAGAATGGCGTTCTGGTAGAGTCACTCACCTTCATCCCGGTAATGATGGTGTAGTACGCGTCGTCAGCCTCCGTACTCCGAACGGTGGTGTCCTGCGGCGACCTGTTACTAAACTTTGCCCTTTGCCAAACAATTAACTTAATTTAAACCTACTTCTTAGCTTATAATTTTGCACTTATAATTCTTACGCTTTAATTTTATGTATTAAACGCAATCGTCTGTCACTTTAACATTAGATAGGCGATTCCGCGCTTCGTGAGTTAGGATTCACTAGGTTAATTTTCATATCAATATAAAGGACCTGGATAGGTAGTTAATTCTAACGTCGCCCTGCGACTTGTACCCATTTTGTGAAATCTTAGATGATTTCAAGTGGGAGGATATGTTATGGCTTGCAATCCTTATTTCCTTCCATTCCCATACCCAATAAAAGTTATGTGAGACGGAAAAACGTCAATGTCAGTGCGCGCGATACATTTGACATTTGCGCGTCATAGAACGAACTGTCAGTGATTCTACCGCGTTTTTTGGTATCGAATCCATCTCATGGCTGCATGAAGAATTAATAAAACTCGTGTGTGTGTGGACAGTGCCTGAATTTTATCTGTGCAAACTTCCCTCGGGAGTACGTGTCTGTGAAATCGGCGGAAGGACCCGGGCGGCCGCCCATCTCGAAGAAGTATCCTGATCACCAGGTTAGTCTCACATACTCACACCACGCCCGACCTATTTCCTGTATTCCAAGCGGGCCAGAACGTCGGAAACTCCCTCTGGGACAAGACGGGTCAAATAGTGGTTTAGGGCTCCAAAATAGGCGAGGAATTGACCAGCTAGCGGCGAATGCCTGAGGTTCCAAAACCCGCCAGTTTCCATTAATTCGTTTTCTAAAAATCTCCTGAGGAAGGTATTGCGGTGTAGCACTCGATCAAAGCAATAACAATATCAATGTATAATAATGTATAATGTATTTGCATGCATGTGAAGTATGAACAGGAGAGACCTAAACTCCGTGGGCCATCACTTATGATAATATATCGCAAGGGACGCAGTTTGGACACAACTCATATTTTATCCGGTACGTCCTCATGTAATCTTTATCCTTGAAAGTGAAGTCACAACATTTTTACATTACAATACTTCCAAAAAAGAAGTATACCACATATTTTTTAAGTTATAAAAAAATGTCTTGATCTTTTTGTATATTAAACGCCAATTGCATAGATAAGGACCAATATACTTTCCCTAGTAACATAGGAATTTTAGACGATGGTTTTCTTTATAAAAATATATATTCAGTTATATTTTACAAGTAATTCATAACACTTTCGTTACAGGATAATTAAAATATTAAACATAGGTTTTGTTAATTTTAAATACCATGTAATTTTACAATGATGTAACAGTGCTAAATGCTAATTTATTGAATACTTGATCTAGTCCTAAGCAGTCATCAATGATTGGTCGCGACAGCCACTGGGAGCGGTCGCCACGTCTATCAATCCTAACTCGAGTGTCAAGCGCACTCCACGATCAAGAGGCGAAGCATCGCGACACCTAAATAGAGAGCTGCTTTGAATGCATCGTGTAATAGGGGACCGGACAACTTTTTTTTTTATGCTTCTTTGAAATATGTCACCATAATAGAATTATCCGTAAAAGAATCACATCAATAGCCAAAGTATTTCCCAAAATATAGCAAAAAACCATACACATTTTTAAGCAATATTCGGACGATACCAAAACGCCCCTAACTAAACGTGCATTCATAATAATATGATGTCACGCGTAGAAAATGGACTTTCCCAAAAAGTTTGAACTCTAATAAATTAGCTCAGGAGAATAAACTCGTGCTGAAAAGTCGCGAAATGTGTTTAATTTTATGTATTATTGACCGAGCGAGCGAAGCGAGCGAAGGTCTCTAAATCGAGTTGGGGGCGAAACACATTGTATGTATGTATGTATGTTTGTACCGCGATAACTGCCCAACCGATGGTCCGATTTTGATGAAATTTGGTAGGCATGTAGGAAATATCAATAGAATTTTTAAGTTCGTTGGGCATCAAAATCGGTTCAGTAGTTTTTGAAATATTAATAAAAATGTCCGCGATTACGTAGCAAACGAAACCATAGCGTGTTCTAAATTTGGATAGCGCCATCTACATTTTACTTAGGGAACTGATTTAGTTAGAAAAGTCGAAATCAGATCTAAGCAACGGTTGTAGACTTGTAGATGATTTGTAAGGTACACCCTCATATTATAAATTATTATTTAAAAACAATCATTTTATAAACAACGCTTATAAAACTATACATTTGAAAATCATATGCTTTGACAAACTCATCCATTTAAAAATGTAATCATTTTACAAACTAATTACTAGACAAACATTGTTTTTTTTTCAAATTATCATTTTAACAAATTATTTAACTAGTAGTTCGCCGCGAACTTAGACCTCGCGATTATTACTCGCGTTTTTATTGATATACTCTGATTTCGACTTTTCTAACATAATTCAGTTCCCTAAATAAAATCTAGATGGCGTTATCCAAAGTTAGAACACGCTATGGTTTCGTTTGCTACATAATCGCGGACATTTTTATTAATATTTCAAAAACTACTGAACCGATTTTGATGCCCAACGAACTTGAAAATTCTATTGATATTTCCTACATGCCTACCAAATTTCATCAAAATTGGACCATCGGTTCGGCAGTTATCGCGGTACAAACATACATACATACATACATACATACATACATACATACATACATACATACATACATACATACATACATACATACATACAAACAATGTGTTTCGCCCCCAACTCGATTTAGAGACCTTCGCTCGCTTCGCTCGCTCGGTCAACTAAATTTTCAATTGGTAAAACAACGTTAGACAAAATATCTTATGGAAAATACATCGTTTGATAAATATTATTTACCAAAACTAGAAGATATGAAGTTTCAAGTTTAAACTTACTGATCCCAAGATTTTTATCGTAGGGTTAGGTACAGAAGTCATTACTCGTCTTTTTGACCGAGCGAGCGAAGCGAGCGAGGGCTATAATTCAAGTTGGGGCGAAATCACATTGTTTGTATGTATGTATGTATGTATGTATGTATGTATGTATGTATGTTTGTTCCGCGATAACTCTCGAACCGTTGAATTAATTTTGATGATTTTTAGAATACGTGTAGCACCTATCCATAGAATTTTTAAGTTCGTTGCGCAACAAAATCGGTTCAGCCGTTTTTGAGATATACGCATGTTTATGTCGCGAGGTCTAAGTTCGCGGCGAACCACTAGTATTTGTAAATTAACTCACAAATCGTATTGTGACATGATATCAACATGCTAATACCTTTTATTGTGTCACACCGGGTGGGGGACCTGGTAACCTGCAACACAGGATCTATGATACCTAGGTATCAGTGGCGAAGCCTCCTTAGAACACGATTCCTACCGGCTTCCCTTAGCAGATTCAAATATATGTACAAATATTATTTTTACTCTTGCACAAAAATCTATACCCATATACCTACCTATATGACACTGTCTTACTATAAGCCGAGGATCGCCGGCATTACACATTAAGGTAATTTTATATGAGAGCGTGATTAATTAAGCGCACATAATTACATTGCGCGCTTTGAAAATATATTATTCAATATGCTGGACACAAAATACGCAATGTATTTGAAACCCCGCAAACGCACACATACACGATTTCACTATCGTAGGACGCATGCCGCGGTATCGCGCGCGGCTAGGGAACCCGCTCATAATATTGGGAATTCGAATTTTAAAAATATATGCAATTCACGCACACATACACATTACTACTACATACAACCACACGTCGATATGTCAGCGATTTTAAGCCGATCTCAGATAGCTTACCAAAAGTTTTCGTCCAATCAGAGCAATTTATTTTCGCGCTGCCGATTGCCTCTGTCAGGTCAGTCACCCTATAGTTTTAAGTAATCTGTGACCCTACCTTGCTATCGTTTCGCGCGCATTTGTATCCTATATAATTGTGATAAGTGATTAGCTTGATTGTGGTATATTATTATTATGTTTAGTGTTTGTTTGATTCTTTTCGTCATGTAGGCTGTTAGGTGAGAAATTGCCGCATTATTACAAATAGGTTGTAGTCTACCTACACACTTAATTTATGGTAGGTATGTAATTTATTGCATGTTTTTTTACACGTTACAAATTAAGGTAGATATGACCCGGCTTTACCTTTATTTTTATTCACCCTACGCCACTGCTAGGTATCATAGCGGGCACCAGATCTCCACAACGATACTGTCCTTTATGGTATTAAATTTAATTAATGTTTATTACATACCTATGTAATGTAGTCCAAGGCCATTTGTTGTGGAGTAAATAAACTATTTTTATTTTTTTTATAAAAAAAAAGAAAGTTTGTCTCCAAACGATCTGAGCTGTAAGTTAGGTTCAGGGTGTCGACTCTGATTCAAATTTGACAGTAAATCACGTACTTCGTTTCACAGATGGATGGATACAGATGGATACACACATACTTATTAGAGGTGTGTGTATTCGCCCACACACACTATTATAAAATAAAAACATTTGGAATGTATAGACAATACAACTTTTTTTATATTGGCAAAATGTGGGAATGCATGAGTAAATAACCGGTATTTGCCGATAAACTCAATTTTTAGAGAAATATGTTAAAATTTTAAGATAGATTATCATTTCCTGAAGTCCGGGGCAATCTGTGTATATGATTCACGTAAAACTAAATTATTATTTTGCTTTATCAAATCTTTGCCGCAATATGCCTCTATGTGAATAATTTTATAAGCCGAGTCAAATATGAAATTGCATATTTAAGTGATTCCCTATTCAGATTTACCAGAAAATTAGGGAGTTATGGCTCGTTTACACAGTGCGAGCTACTGACTTGACAGTACGCAGCTACTTGCATTTTCTAGTCGTATGCCAGTAGCTCGGCTCGCCTTAGCTGTTTACACAATAATAGTAGCTGTCCAATATCTAGCGAGTTGTCGCGATGTCGAGGCAATGTGCTTTGATTATAAAAACTGTCTATGACCCCAATATTATGTGTTGAATTAAAAATTTTTGCTAGATTAATTATTTTCTAGATTCATTTCCTTTGCAGTATGTTCTAAAGATGCTTTTCTCATATCTCTATTTTTGTAATTTTTATCAAAACAATTCCATAGGTTTTGTTGTTCTCTGTAGAGATTCATGAACATAATATTATTTTCGGAAGAACATCTATCCGCAGCCATTTTACGAGTAAATGCTGTGAACGCGAGTAGACACACGGGTGAGCTACTGCCGGACTTAAGATATGTCCATACGTTGCGAGTTACTGCACTGCAGCTATTCGGCAGGCTGACTCGCATGCTAGCTCGCACTGTGTAAACGAGCCATAATTTAAGAATGTTCCATTCGGGTTATCGTTAGGTACACGTTAAAAATTACATCGCTTTTTCAGATTAGATAAAATATTGAATATCTGCTTTTTTAAACAAGTACAATTTGATTTACAAAAAAAGGTTTTTGAAAATAATTACTTTACTTTTTTTATTTATTTAGAACTTCTAGTCTGCGGTTTGCCGTGTTACCCACTATTTATACCACAAAAATTTGTATAAATTTTTCCATTTTACCTATTTATGAATTGTACTCATCATTATTTAATAATAGGGGGTAAATATTAACAGCTGGCAACCATAGACTTCTACATCCTAAGTTTATGCTGGCAACAGTGAAGGTGTCAAAAGTCAATCCATCAAGGAATTGTCAAGAAAACTAAAATGATAAAGTAATAGGTACCAAAGAGTTTTATACATTTTGTTTGTAAAAAATAAAAATTTTAGGTATCTACCATAGAGCAACACGGACTACGCGCGGATGTCCTTGTTACTCTATGGTATCTACCATGGAACAAATAAGAATAGTATCTAACTACGACAATTTTTTTAGCTTTTTTTAACAATGTTCTATTGGTACCATCCAAATATATCCGCTAGCTAGGGTACCTAAAGATCAAAAGAAGAGTGACAAAATGACTGCGCGTTTTCTACCACAGAAATATTTTTTTGTTTTCCACATAATATCATAGATCTATTTATCTGTGCGATAAAATACTTCGAGCAACAAGGACTTTCGCACACGGAAATCCGGGCATAAAGTTATTATATTGTACCGTTGTTGTAGTTATAAAATACCTAGCGGTCACAGAAATATTTCTTTTTTAAATAAAGAGTATTAGTCTGTGCTAAGGGTATAATACGTTTATGGTTGTCCGCTTTTTTCGTAAAAAGAAAATACTCTATGGAAAATTCTATGTTGTAGAGATTGCAACCGGTATTTATCGTTAAAGACTTTGATTTGTGAAATATTCATGGCTGGAAATAAAATATCATCTACAAAAAATACATAAAATTTTCAAATTTTTGACTTTGAAGGAAGACACTGACGTTTACCCTAAATTTCGGGAAAAGCGCAAATTTATGGTAAAAATTCGAAGTCCGAAAAATATAAATCCAATTTTACATAAATATTTTTGCTACAAACTTAACACACTACCAACACTTATTTACTTTTAAAAAAATTAATCCTATTATTTTGCATTCCATGTTCTCTAACAGTTTTTTCTTCTAACTAGGTTATCTAACTTAACTAATATTATAAATGAGAAAGTGAATTTGTTTATTTGTTTGTTACCTTTTCACGCTTTATCTACTGAATCAATCTTCCTAAAGTTTTGTATACACATAGTTGGAAGTACTGAAATGGGTACCTTTTATCCCGGGAAAAAATAATGTTCCCGTGGGAAATTCACGTGGGCGAAGCCGCGGGCAAAAGCTATTAAATTATAAATGCCAAAAAAGGAAGTAATATTTATTTGAATTATACCTATTATATACTATTAGGTAACAAACAAACCAATAAATAAACAAACAAACTCACTTTCGCATTTATAATATAAGTTAGGATTAGTCAAGGTTTAGGAAGTTAGGATAGGATTAGGACATTCTGTGGATAAAATTGACAAACCCACAACTTATTTCATTTGTAATGATTGGTAATTTTTTAAGAGATGGCCACATTTTATTGACGTGGTTTGACCACAGACATAAAATACTCTTCTATTAAAAATAAAATATTTCTGTGGATATGACAAGCTTGATAATATGTCATAAAATACATGAAACCCAAAACATTTTCAAGTAGTAAAATATGTTCAATATAATTGGTTAGGTATTTACCTACATTTTACCTAGTAAATTTTATAAAACATAAAAATAAACAAATATATAGGTGGAATGCACAGATGGAATCAAAAGCCCGATGTAACATTAAACCATTGCTTGATTCATGAAATTACAAGATTCAAGAACGGATTCATCTTCTAATGATAGTCTATTTTGCGTAACAAGAGATCAAGAGATGATAACACTTATACCTATTTACTTTATATAAAATACATTGTTTTTAATGATTAAATATATGTAAAATATAACTTGTTATTTATTAAAGAAATCTACTATGTAACTATGATAAAAGTACAAAATTATTGTACACTGAAAGCAAATGCACGTATATGCCTTTCCTACGATAATATTTGATTTAATATATTATTTCGTTTATGTAGTGATCAAGATTACAGATCAGCCACTTGTTAGATACTTTAGGCTATTTTATTTAAATTATGTACTTTCTCCACGCGTTTTATTATAGTCTAGCACTAGTAAGTGCTACTAGATTGACAAAAGCATGAGAATAATGCCTATATTTATTGATATTTTATATATTTAACAACGTCTAATAACGTACCTAACTCAATGGTATAAACATATTAGACGTGACGTATTAGTTGGCTGTTCTCGATTACAAAATTTTTCAATTTAGTAATTGAAACAACCAATCATAGGCCAAGAAAGAGGTCACGTTTGCTGCACGTAGTTGCTCCGCGCTATCTTGGGCTGACGGAAAAATATCGTTGAAAGTGCTCGCTTTTCCGTATCTTTCGTTGTCAAAATCAAATGACAAGCTGTCGAAAAATGCAGTTGTGTGTGTAAAATTTTCTGAGATTCCTGTGATTGGATGATCGACGATCGTTCGGAGTGGTGTGTAACTGTCAAATCGACCCGTTAGTTGAGGTTGGATGCGGTTTTATGCTTGTGTGTATTCGGTAGGACTACACACAAGCACAAATCACGTGGTTTCACGTGCCACGTCCGGCACGAAAGGGACTTGAGAGTGGCGCCCCTGGTTATTTTTTTATGACTACCCGGAAAGACTTGAGGACAGAAAATAAGTTGGGTTCAGGTTATTTTTTTTATGACCACCTGGAAGGACTTGAGGGCAGATTATAAGTTGGGTTCGGTTTATTTTTTTTACCAACTTTGGAAAAGACTTTGAGGGCGGAAAAGAAGTTAGGTCCAGGTTATTTTTTTATTTGGAAAAGAAACCACCTTTGGAAAAGACTTTGAGGGTGGAAAAGAAGTTAGGTCCAGGTTATTTTTTTATGACCACCCAAAAGACTTTGAGGGCGGAAAAGTTAGGTTCAGGTTATTTTTTTTATGACCACCCGGAAAGACTTTGAGGGTGAAGAAGAAGTTAGGTTTAGGTTATTTTTTATGACCACCCGAAAAGACTTTGAGGGCGGAAAAGAAGTTAGGTTCAGGTTATTTTTTTTTATGACCACCCGGAAAGACTTTGAGGGCGTAAAAGAAGTTAGGTTCAGGTTATTTTTTTTTATGACCACCCAGAAAGACTGAGGGCGGAAAAGAAGTTAGGTTCAGGTTTTTTTTTATAACCACCCGGAAAGACTTTGAGGGCGGAGAAGAAGTTAGGTTTAGGTTATTTTTTTATGACCACCCAGAAAGACTGAGGGCGGAAAAGAAGTTAGGTTCAGGTTTTTTTTTATAACCACCCGGAAACACTTTGAGAGCGGAGAAGAAGTTAGGTTTAGGTTATTTTTTTTTATGACCACCCGGAAAGACTTTGAGGGTTGAAAAAACGTTCTCATTCATATTGTTGTTTGTTTGTTTGGTTTGGTCGTTCGTCTCGTTAGTCGTTTGGTAAAAATAATTTATATGTATAATTTACATAAAAGAAAATACAAGTCGTGTTACAGTTAAATAATAATTTCAGCTTCGTATGCCCAGTCGTTTTCGGCTGTGCATTGTCTGTAAGTCAGTCAGCTCAGTCAGTCACTCCCTAACGCAAGATTTTATATATTTGGATGATTGATTGATATTATTTTAGCGCCTGGGCTATTAAGAGGTCTTCCAATTTTTTTTATATTGTAAATTATACTATTTCTATAACTGTGATTTTACCCTGCTCATCAGCACTCTTCAATCATACATACATACATACGTATGAGTAAATCAATAAAAACGCGAGTAATAATCGCGAGGTCTAAGTTCGCGGCGAACTACTAGTATCATAAAATTACATTTTTTTAACAATTCTCATACCTTGTCCGGTCCCTCGGCAAATTAATCGTAATCATCCATTTTGACGTCCCCACTGCTGGGGCATTGGCCTTCCTCAATAAGGAAGATGGGGATCCACCACGCGGGCCCAACCCGGTTTGGTGGGTTTAAACGATGCAAATACAATTAATTTTAAACAATTGTTTTTACTTCGAATAAAATATCGACAACGAAATTGATTTTGCTGTTACACTAAATTTTGTTTCTGTTTAATGATTTACGCTTGTGATCGACAAAATACATCGCCCTACGTTATATCCATATGTAAACGATTGTTTTGCATTAAGAAATGCCACACAGAACCGGCACAAATGCGGTAGACGTTTTGATACCGTGTGGTTTTGTGGGGTCAGGCTTCACAGAACGGTGCGGTCGGCCGGCTGGCCGCTGGACGAGGGTCTTTTCCACTCGAAAAAGGTAACTGACTGGAACAGATAACAAAAACTTGATCTTACGTACATACAATTCTGATAAATCTCGGAAATACCACTTATTTAGTAATCAAGTTATTTCTGTTCAAAGTAAATTTGATTTAAGTAAATTGTAGCCCATTGAAATCGACTGAAACACGGGTCGCTCGGAAAATTTTCTACGAAAAATAAATATTTATCTTCTGCGAATACCATCCAATGGATTATAAACAATACAGCCTAATTGGATTTACTGTGGATTGATTAATTCTTAATTACTTACTGATGACTAATAATAAATGAAATGATAAATAAAATGATGGACTGAAGACAAAACTAGCCTTTTTCAAAATGTTTAGTTTCAATCCTATGATTCAAATAAGAATTAAACTAGACTATTGCCCATTCCTAGTTGAGGCTTAGCGTGGGCTCTGCTATAAACGTGCCTTAGGGATATTCTCATAAATTGTGACGGTATTTATCAGAAATCTGTCTGATTATTTACGCTCAAACAAGTGAGCTTCATTTTGCGTTATAGTTAAAGCATAGAAAAAATACACTACGCGTTAAAGTGCGTTATGATTCGTGTAATACTTACTTAGTTTTCCTGTTCCTGTGTTTGTCCGTCTATATTCTGAGTTTTCCAATAGATGATTTTTTTATTCATATGTAAATCACACAACCGATTGAACTCATTTGATGACAGCCGGAAGGTAACGAAAAACAACGAATAAAATAAACATTTCCCATAAATATAAAGCAAACATAAATATTACGTAACTTAATGTTGCCATTCTTGTTATATTTGTAAAGTTATGGTATTCGGAATAAATTAAGTAAATAAAATATTATTTGAAAACATGTCATATTTATAAATTTTTGGATACTATATATTGGATACGATACCTTTTTCCACAACTCTTGCGAAATATATTTCTTATAACAAGCCTTTTCTTATGTATCTGACGCATTGCATCCAAGTAAATCTAAACAAAGCGAAACAAAGTCGGGAACAAAACGCTACAAAATTAAAGGCTCGCTAAGCACGCCCCAGGACTGGGATAAGACCAGTTTATCTTCCAGGATGTGCGATAAACCGTCCTCTTTGTACCGTCAACGGCACATCAACTAATACGAATTCATTGCAAATTCGAAGTTATCACCACCGCATTACGCTCCATGCAGGGTAACATTACGAACGTGGTGGTCACTGTACCTGTGTTAGTACCTACGTATATAGTACACGTACCGACGCTCAGATTTAATATCTAGGATTAAATATTTGATGTAGGAATTCTCGGAAAGTTTGACATAACCGTAACTTTACATGGTAGACATTGGGCCTTTATTTCTTAGCTTTTATTTAATAGAGCAACTAATCTAATTGACTAAACTATCAATTTAATATTATAAAGTGAAAAGAATAGTTTTTTTTTATAATTAATAAATAAAAAAATAAATTTCACACGGGAACAGTGCTTTTCCTCAGGATGAAATACATTTTAAAATTAGAAGTACTAAGACGGACATAGGTTACCCCCAATGTCCTTCTTAGTACTTCTAATTTTTGCAAAAACGTTTTGGCCGTAGCGGAATACTGCTCGTCAGAAATTTAACCCGACAAAGTCGACACGCTGACAATAAGAAAAATTATGCAGTCAACACTTGTCAAATTCTATAATTTGTAAGCTGCGTATTGTATCCCTATTTTTCCTTATTCATAGACATGAAAAAGAGACGCTCGGTTTTGTGAAGATGCGGTATCTAGTTCTTTACATAATCTTTAGTGGCGGCTCTATAAATAAAATGGCGTAATACCAAGTAATAGCAGGTTAGTAGGAACAAGGCCCTATGAATACATGTTTGGTTTTTATCTCGTGACGACGGGAAGTCAAAAAATATCGCGAAACAGAACCTTTGAATTCCTTTTTTAAATGTTTTACTATTATCAAATGTACTTGATTTGCGATTTCGATACATAATCTACCTTCATAGTATATTTTGGTCTATGGTGTACATGAAATAGAATTAACTTCTCTTTTTTTAGGGTTGTATGGTGTTTGGGTCAAAGGATTAGACTGTCCTACCTAATTTTACTTGGTTTGGTCCAGTAGATTCGTAAAAAATTAGCTGTAACAAACGGACGGACAGACAGACGCTTGAGTGATTCTATAAGTGTTCCGTTTTTTTGTACGGAACCCTAAAAACGGAATCCTTATAAGATCACTCGTGCGTCTTTCATTGTAGATTACAGAAAACCTGTAAGAATTGGCATTGTACGGATCCCTTGCCACGCGAGTTCGACTCGCACTTGACAGTTTTTTTTTAAATAAAAACAATTTGGAAATATATTTTTGTAAAAATATATTTCTGTACAAATTGAGTGCAGCGAAGTCTCGTAGCTTCGCTACACCAGTAGCGAAGCTACGAGACTTCGTAGCATCAGCAACAAAAATCGTAGCACCAGCTACGAAATTACGTAGCATAGGTTTTGAGCTGTCATACTCTTGTAGTTCGTAATAAAACTAAACTAGAAAATATCTAAAATTGTTTACAAAGAATAAGGAAAGATCCTTATGAATTTGTAGAGGTTTTGCCAGGCAGCGCGGTGATAATGTCGGATGAGGCAATGAATTCTTTATGCAGCGCTCGCGGCGACATCGTAAAGTTGCACAAGAAAATATTATGAGATTACACTGAACTTGTTCACATTCGTAACATAAATCCTGTTATATTTTAAGTATAAAATACTTGCGTTTTTCTGCCGTTCGTATGTGATGTGTCCTAATATTTTCGACTCAAAATTAACGATTCGAACTAATTTTTTATCACTTGTTTTGTTTTTTGATTAAATTTACTAATCGCACGAAATAGACCTCGATTTTCTCATATAAATAAGTGAAGGCAGGAATACATTCACCTGCTTGAATATAGTTTTTCTACGAGAATCAAACTAGGACATTCCAATATTATTGTGACCTTTAAGAAACTTAAGAAATCTAGTATCCAACTTCGTATTTTCGACACGTTTACGTTCTGCCAAATCAGTTGCAGATAAAGAAATAACATTACTAAAATCACTATTATTATTGGAAGTGATCGACTACAGAACTGGGCAAGCCTGAACCCTGTCTGCTTCTGCCATTGTTCCGAGGTTGTTGTTCCGAAGGCTGTCTCATGAATATGTACGGCCGGTTAATATTACACGATCACTTGTGTCTGCTGCGGCTCCTATTGTAAATGATCTTGTGATTTTGATTCATGCTTGTGTTATTTCACGATAAATTTAATTGTTTAGCCCGTAACATTGGTTAAACAATAGACGCGACATGCAAATTTTATGCATATTATTATATGTTAAACAGTGGAGATGTACAGTACAGTGATAATAATTGACAAACTAAATTTTATTTCACAGTTTCAGTATCTATCCACAGCTTAGTAAAAAGTTGACAGATGATTGATAAGAGCGTGGAGTACGAAGTTAATTGAGTTTGACGACCTTTGCGAAAAGTAGAGGTCGAGTATATTTTGTGATATTTAATTTATTTATCATGATAAACTTTGTGCGCTGTACAGAAAGTTGTCATCTGTTACTTATGTTTATAGAATTTAATGAAAAACTACTAATTGAATTCACATTAAAGAATCTACTCTAGCAACACTGGACCTTATATCAATTGTGCAGTTCCTCAAACAAACACACATTATAAGAAGCAACTCTGTGAGAACCAGCAACAGCACAAGTTGATAATGTAATTGCTCGTTGTCGCAAGTTGCGGTCCCCTCGCCGAGGCCGCTGCTACATATTTACATAACTTTGACACAACCAATTAAAACTTAGCCACTAGTCACTCACAGCCACTCGTACGTTGTAACATTGAATTTTTGAGATTCAGCGTCTGGCGCGGGTTTGAATTATTAATAATGACTTGTCTTGCAGACTGGGAGTTGAGAAGTTGATGTTAATTGCATTTTTAATTTTTTATTTCGTGTTGTATGAAGGCGAGTAAAGATCTTGAATATTTAAAAGGAACTAGACAATCCGAAACAGGAGATCCTAGAAAACGAGGAGAACCGTCAGAACCGACCTGAAATAATGGACAATGGATTTATATAAATGCATCGAGCTTTAACTCGTAACTCCTTTTAAAGTATGTAAATTAAAATGAATTAATAAGTTAAAGCTCGATACTTCACTTACATAAACTATTTCGGCAATTTCACAGACCATTGCTCTATGTAATTTTAATTACTTCGATGGAAGTATTGTTCAATTACTTCTCAGTACTTATATTGTAACGGGTCACCAACACCATTATAAAAATATTTTTAATATAACTATAACTAATATTTAACTTGATTTTATAACGTGCATGTGTATAATTCGTGCAATTTTAGACATCCATCCAGCAGGCCTACCATCAACTATTACGTAACAATTCAAATATCGAACAATTCAATGTAAGAACCTAAAATGAGAAGCTTTCTTCTTCGTACTATCACCATACAAAAACAAAGTCGCATTTGTATTGTTGTGAGCGAATGAAATCAAATTAAAAAAAAAATATATATTGTAAAACACATATA
This sequence comes from Ephestia elutella, assembly GCA_018467065.1. Taxonomy (NCBI): domain Eukaryota; kingdom Metazoa; phylum Arthropoda; class Insecta; order Lepidoptera; family Pyralidae; genus Ephestia; species Ephestia elutella. The sequence continues at coordinate 18,833,703 of CM031572.1, read as the reverse complement.
TTGTACAACTTCAATATGTAAGAAAGAGATAATGCTACTATGACTTCACCTCATTCAGTAGGTAGCATGCTAATACATTTTTCTTTATTGTTATTTTATGATTTTAAGTTTTATGATGGAAGTCGGTTCACTTTTTTGAAAAAAAGATTTATTTTATCATTTTTAGTACTTTTACACCTTTTCATTTTCTTTAATAAAAACTTAAACTTTTCTTTTACTGGTGGCCGAAAATAAAGAATTAAGAATTCGAAACTTTTTATGTCAGTTTGATTTGAAATGTCAGAACATGTCAAATTGTCTATTATTTTTGGCACATAATAGACCGTGAGCACGCGATGACCAAACCTTCCTTATTTTAAAAATGCTGAATGTTTCTCTGCGTGGTATATACGGATAAAAAATATTAGCGACTAGGTATGAAGTTTGGATCTTAGTTGCTTATGCAGGTAATATGGATAGCAAGGATGATTTTTATAGGTATAAAAAGCACCCTTGGGGCCTTCCAAAGTAATATTAAATTTATCTTTTATAATAAAACAAATATAACTATAATTTAGTAAAGTTACAATGTCTAACAGGGGTTTATATCTGCACCTATTGCCTGGCAATGGATGGCTTGATTTCTTATATTATTAGGAATAAAATCTTTAAAAAACTTTACTAAGGAAATTGAGTTACCACTTTAAATGTTATTGCTACAAATAATCTGCCTAAGTAATCATGATCCAACTTTTATAGTCGCTAATCGCTATTTCTATGTTGGGAACATACACAAAAAATCTTTAGTTTTAATAAAACAAGGAAGGGCATGCTATCGCGGGCTTTTGCTCTATAATGCAATGTTGGTATTTTTATATTTTGTTAGGTATCTTTAAAATTACCGAACAGATTTAGACGTGTTTAAAATGGGACCAACTTGGGTATATATCATTACGAATAAAAAAACAATTTCGGAAATCAGTCCACTGTAGGCGGAGAAATCGGCGAACATACATAAAAAAAAAACATACATACATCGAAACATATAACCTCCTCCTTTTTTGGGAAGTCGGTTGAAAATAGTACATTACGAAACAAGTGTGCAAAGCCGAGTGTGCGTAATGACCAAATGCACACGTGTATCGTACGACGTTTTTCAACACACTTGTGAGTAAAAAATAATAATGTGGTCCTAACATCTAATTATCGGAAAAAGATTGCGCCCTTTTGTCATTCCTCCACTTTATAAAACATTCGTATGCCGCCAAATACTTACGATTGATTTTGGAGGCAATAAAGTATTACTTGCATTACGCGCCTCGTTAATGATTTCAGGTGGAGTTAAATTCACATATTCTTCCATACTAGTCGACATTTTATTAAATATTGAATATGCTAACACGGCGAAAATCGGAAAATGTACCTAACAAACACAACATGATAAATATAGTCTTGTTTTTTATTCTTGTGCCGCCGCCCGCCGTCCCGCGCTGTGCGCAGGGAGCGCACGGTGCACGCGGCGGATGGTATATCGCCATACAGCCAGTGCTTGGCTGTATAAAAATCATTATCTTTGCTTATTTAAAAACTGTTGTTATTTTCCCTATTTGATCTTATATGTATTATGCGGCTAAATTAAAATGCTTTGTGGAATTCATTACACGCATTAGTTTTCTATCTTTTGTATAGCGCAGTATGGTAATTTTTATTTCCAAACACCTCCATAATATATTCGTAATACCTTCGTAATATATGACATTCTGGGCCTAAATTCGATGTAATAAGACCCACTTTACGAGCAAGTGTGTTGAAAAGATAATTATGCGACTTTATTATACTTACTAAGTATAAAACTATAAAAAACTATAAAAGTATAAAAATATTAAAAATGCGATATAATGTAGACTTCGTTGGCTAGAATATGAACATAGTTTCGATTTCGAAACATACTCGTCATCACACATCTTAAAATGAACAACAAAAAATATAGGAAAATGCAACCGAAAATTAATTGAAGATAACTTTTTCATCACAAAAAAATAATTCTCACATTTTAACAGTGTTTTTTAATTATTTTATTAACAAATTCTAGTAAACACACTTTCTGTTATTCGATTGAACTGAAAGTAAATAATAAAAATATTTTATTTTTTCTACCGTTTTTCACGTATGAACAAAGCTAGGTCCATGGAGTGATAATAATATATTAAATTATTACACCAGGCTTCATCAAAACACAATTCGCACTGGTCCTGCGAGGATTAATATAATAACAGAAGATTATCTCCGTAATCCATTACCACCATCACGCGCCATTAGCGAGCACTCGCACGAGACACGAGGCGCGTCGTTATAAGAACCAACTTGGTATAAAATTGCTACTGTATCAGGGCTTTCCCTTTATATCAACGCAAGTTGACGAATATTTCCCTCTAGTTATAGGCATATTTCGTAGTTTTCATTACTTGTTTCATGAAGTGGTGTATGGTTTAATTATGACATTAGTTCTCCCTAAGAACTGTTGTAAGACACATATTACAGAAAATAGGTTTAGTCGTTTAAATAGAAAATAAATAGAAACTTTCAAATGCACAAACAACAAATCAACTTCTAAAAGCATGTACAGTCGGAGGCAGATAAAACTGAACCCCTCACCGAATTCTATGTCGAGGGGTCAGGTCAATATGGTCACACTTTGGTCCTTAAGACAACGTGATAAGGACTAACATTTGATACATTTCAATGCTCGTGACTGTACCATTTCCGTTTCGTCGCGTCTCGTCGTGATAAATAACTACACAGCTCTCTTGTATTTCGCAACCTATCAATCTTTCTGGAAGTCTATGTTGCTATCGAGTGGAGCAGCATTGCTGTGTCAAGATATCGATATTGCGCGGAACAAGCCGTGAAATATGGCAGGTGCAGGCGGTGCAGCAAACTATGATTAATGCACTGGAGCGAGCCAGATCGGGCGGCCTTGAAGCTCGGCCAAAACCGGCTGATGAGTCACCGCCGCCGCCGCCGGCGCCGGCGCCGTGACGATGCGTACTATGTTCAGGGTACAGAAGACTGACTAGCTAAATCTGAATCTAATTCAGCACAAATAGCTAAAAAGGGAGAACCTCCTTTTTACCTATTTGAGCTGAAAAGGCTATCACAAGGGTTTGAAATTAACTTTGGACCAAATCGATCTCATCTTCTTTCTAGTCCTTTTTCTTACTGCCACGAGTCATAGAATTTATTTTATTGATGACAAAGTATTCTGTCAAAAAAATAAAGCAATTTATTGTCACATCGTTAGCGATGGACAGTACATTCGTTGTTTTCGCATGACTACATGTTAGAATACCTATAGAGCGGGATTAGAATGTAGTAATTTTGAGTTGTATCTGGCAGCAACTTTTATTTATATCATTACAAATACTGTGTTACCAGTGCTAAAATCGGATTTGACCGTGACCAAGTACTTATTTCAAAAATTGATTTTTAACTTTTATCCCTTATTTGTGCCAAGTCCCTGAAGTTTCACCACGTCACGTCGAAGTTTTTTTTGTACAATGTTCATTCAACTATTTCTCGATCATCAAGAATTAGCATAGCATTTTTCGCATAAAAGCGGTTCATCCATTTGTATATAATTTCCATTAGTTTCGCTACTGAAACGCAGTGAAAAATTCAGTTTATAGGTTCAAAAGAGTAATTCAATTTCTATCCTTTTGAAATTCATTCCAGTTGTCAAATTCAGACCCAGTACTCTACCGCTAGATTTCATTTGTGAACAGGCAAAGTGAAAATAAAATCAGGAGAAAACCGGACATGCTGTTGAATGTCCGAACAAGCAAAAACCAGTCGGATCCAGATTTATCCGGAGTTTGCCGGCCCTGTGCGGTTTGATGGCTTTTCAGATTTTGTACTCATATGCTTGGACTTGTTCAATTTTCATAAGTATATGTATCAAGCAAGATTTAATAAGTACCTACGCTCTGGGATGAAATTAATTGAAATGCTTTCACTTAGCGAATGAACTGAGCTGTATATAGCTAGAGATACATGACGTAGGTGTCTTCGCATGTTGCTAAGAAGCTAAGGGATTAATACCATTCATCATATTTATCAAACCCCTACTACCAACATTACACACAAACATTACCTCTTCATAATATTATTGTAGATAAGGATTATTATTTAATCGATTTCAAACTTAATTACGTGTATAAACATAATCTGGCGGCAACCAGCACTCGATAGCGGCCATTGAATTGCAGATGACGGCGGCATCAAAGACGCGATTAAAATTCATTTATTTATGCAAATGGCCGGTCCGGCCGGATTTATTAGCAATCTCGCGATAATGCCGCTATTGTCTGTTTAGACCGCTCGTTAGCGATTGTTATGTTTCATTATTCCAAAGTTACGAAACTTCTAACTTTAAATAAACTGAAAATCAGCGGTTATTTAAGATTTAAATACGAGGCAGTACTTTTATATTTTAGCCCCTTTTCTGCGTACAAATTGTTTTACAATGGATTTACGAGTAGCTAATGGGACAGTGAGTCAAGAAACGTTTTGAATGGCCTGCTGATTTGTAGTTTCTTCCATTGTACTATAAAGCCTGCATCTTGTCTTTTGCCAAAGTCCTAGTCTCAGCATGTGGTACTGCGACAGCCGCCCGTTCACATGTTCTCCTGAAATAGCTGGCGGATCGATAGCACCGGCTGCGGCTGCGGCGGCTATTCCGGGAGCCTTCCCAGCCACGTTGCTACGGTGGAAACAAAAGACGGATCAAACACTGGATACAGCAATTAGCCCTCTTCTTAATCACAAGATGATGTAAAATTGGAAGGTTACTGTCTACTTTCCAATTTACCCATTATTCAAAATTATCCAGTGATGAGTAAAAAACGATCCGATAAAGTAATTTAAAAAACTCGACTTCTAAAGTGATCATTAATCGCAACTGATCTTTTAAACATCAAAGATTCAATCGGGTGGAGGCGAGGCCAGGATATTGAATATTTTGTCATCACTTCGTCATCAGTCACAGTTTTAATATAAAACTCCTGAAAAAAGTATCAATCTGTTATTGTTCGCAAATGACATTGGCATTATTTCCGAGAGCACTGGGGTGCGGGGCTAGGGGGGGAGATGTTGTACCCCCACGTGTGGGGGTGAGGGGCGGGGGGTGCTCGTCAATCAACGCCGGCGATTGCCAAGATGACCCTGTATTACATGCGAACGAATACAATCCGTGAAATTGATGTTTACCACTTTTTTGTATGGCCGCAGTAACGCTTTATTGAATAGGCCTTTATATTGTTATGTTCTTTATACTTATTTAATGTTGTTGCATTGCGATATGTGTCGTTTTAATAGAATAATGCTGAACAATCTCCTTCACATTACACTGAGTAAATTCTGACACCACACCTGTGGTGGTGTAAGTGTAACGAGACGAGACGAAATGGAGGAAAAATCTGAACTCTTACAGAATAAATATTAATTCGTCATACATAAAAAAAATGTTGTGATATAATAAACTATCATTGCTGGAGATCCATAGTGTACCTTTTTGCAGGTAATAATCTTAAAAAGTATAACTAAGTAAGTAAATGTACATCTCTCTCTCTCAGCCGAAAGTCGTCCACTGCTGGACAAAGGCCTCCCCCAAGGATTTCCATAACGATCGGTCCTAAATGTACATACTTACAAAAAATGTAAAGATCTTGTCTATCTATAGCAAATTCTTAGATTGAGTTGCAAAGAGGTGGTCGTGAGAATCAGCAGCATACATACCAACATTTGGGCCGGGACGTGCCGCTTAGCTGGAGGACGTGATCGGCCGTAACGGCGCAGTGAGCAGTTTGAGGGGTAATGAGATCCGGGCCCTGCTGCGAACACAAACGTGATTAATGAGAACCTCTTTTGATTTAACGCGCATAAGTACAGCGCCGAAACACTCTTAAGGTAACGCATTTTGGAATGATCTCAACGGTCGTACAGAATATGATCCCAAGATGTTAACAATAAATAAATTAAGCTTGTGAAATCGTACGAAATCCGGAAGCAAATGCAAATTTGTATTGCAAACTGCTCCTACATGTTTTTTAAAACTAAATGAGAAGGTAAGGAGCACTAGCTTCAATACATTTCCTATGTGTATAAGGAATGACGTCACTTATATTAAGCTTGAAAGAAGAAACAACGTTTGCAACCAAAGCACATTCAAGCTATGTCTCTAGGCTGTCAGCTCCGAGTTTGTGTGGGTTTATACTTTAGGGACTATTTCATTTGTGCATTTGAAACTACAAAATAAGCTTCAGAATTTTGATGCTTTTGGTATAGAATGGTCTATTTTAGAACGCTCTATCAAACTAATATTTTAAAGAAGTGTTTGTAAGTTTATTTGTAGGGGTATTCTCTCACCACGTATGTATGTACCTCCCGAACGAAGCCGGGGAGGCGGGCTAGTAAAGTTATAGTTATACATATTGCATGTATATTCAGAATTTTGTATATAATCCTGTGCTCTACATCGCTGAAACCCGCAGAACAAGTAATATTCCCACGGTTTGTGCTTGTTTAAACCGTGTGAGATTGGACGACACGCGCGTGTGCCCGCTTTTGTTTACTAAAGAATATACGCCTACCCTCATTGTTGTAAATATTAAGCGGGCACTAGGCGGCCCGTGTTTGCTCCATGTAAATTAGGCGAGCCTTTATGCTCGCATATTTTCATGTTTCTCCGTTTGTGTAATTTCAAGCTACAAAATAAAACAATATCACGAAAAGTATTTAAAAAAATACATTTTCATTTTTTAAACTTGATTATAAAATCAAACTTACTTCATCTTTGACAAACACCGGTACAGGTTAACTAAACAAAAGCGTGTAAAATTTGACTAAGTACTCTGTTTTATTACGCTTTCTTCAAGGAACTCCAGAAATCAGGTCAAACAGTAAAACTTTTGAGTTAACGTTTTACTGAATTCAAACTCTAAATTACAGCTAAAATTCACGTAATTTGGTACACGAGTAAAATAAATCCTGGAATAGCACATAGCGCATAGGGTGCATTTTAAATTTATGTGTATTATGTACTCAGTGCTATTTTGATAGTCCATCTCGCACAACGACCAAGTTAGACCTTTATCTATTGATTCACCTGCACACAAATGCTTCTAAGCCACTAAGCACTACACTACCTCGCAGTTATTATAAATGCTACTAAGCACTACCCCGCAGTTATAATATTGTTCATGCGGTGGCAATCCGCGGCGGGTGCACGGCTGGCCGCGCGCCAAGGTTGGAAGTCGCGGAGAATTTACATCCCGGTGTCTGCACGATTGTTCGCTCGATAGCAAATAATCCTTTATGAAATTATCCAAAAAAAAATTCAAAATTCAAAATTATTTATTCATTAATTACAATTCTTTAGATAAACACATTGTAGGGGTCTACTTTTAAGCATAGGAATGCTTGTGCCAGTAGACCCCGCATGCCAGTATTTATTAAATAAGTATCGTATTATATATATATATATATATATATCAACTCTCAAGCTCCAGAAATCTAGTTTTAAGAGCTCCACCCCAGATCGGGATACAATATGCAATTACAGATTGCACCAGAGAGATATATATATTGTTTAGGAGGGTTGATGTAACTATATGTCTGAGAGTCTTGAACAACCAGATGAATTTGCGTATTCTTCCCGAGAGCTGCTCAATTTGAGGATACCAAGATAAGTTCTGATCTATAACTATACCCAAGTATTTTGTATAGTTCACCTTGGCAGTAAGGTATTTAATTATTTTTTATAATTTAATTATTAACTAGCGATCCTATATATTCAAGTAATAATCATAGAATAACTGTATATACGTCGGATCTATTTCAGGTCACATTACCCTTCAAATATAGATTAAAGTGCTAGTTTTCGCGTGCCATTCCTTATTTTGTAAAACTAAGTAACGAGCCGTCAATCCCGCCGTCACGCCGCCGTCACGTCACGCCGACACCGGCCGCTAAAAGCCATTTCATTATAATCAAGAAATGCGCCGATCTTCATAATACCATGTTAGAAGCAATTTGATGAGACTACACTTGAAGATGTAGGTTTCTACTGACTGTAAAGCAATTTTCAGGTTTTCATCGACATTTTCAACAAAATTCTTGGACGTTTTAGTGCGTTTTTATTTGATTTATACGTTGGTACTCGTAATACGATAATCTAGAGTGCTTTAAAATAATTTTGTGAAACTGAACGTAGCGTATCGTCGTAAAGTTGGCTACAAAAATAAGACGAGCATTGACCCGAAATCCTTCAGCAGACTATTTTATTCAAGCGAATAAGAGCAAGTAGTAAAAAGCAGTAAATATAATTTTCAATTTCGAAATGACTACTTGTAAATTTTACCTGGTATTAGGGTTGGTTATTAACCAAAAAACAGATCTTTCGCCTTTCTGTTAACTTGGAAACGAGGAAGCGGCAACTTCGGATGTCGTGAGGATCCTAAAGTTTATTAAATATTAAACGCAAAATGAAAGTCCCAAGTCGTAAATATACAAACTAAGCCCAGAATAAGGGTAATTGGGTCCGGGAGCGCCTCTCCAAGTTCCAGTCATAAAACTCATTATGATTCATGGCAAGAACCGAAGCCAATAAAAATATGTCTTCTCAACTAAATTGTCCAGCGACACTCGGCATTAAGGCATGTTTTATGTGGAATGGAAGCCGTTTAGGGCTGGCTGCCGCAGATAAACTGTGTTTAGAGCTGACCCCGAATGCTTAAAGGTTATTTTAACATCTACAATTGCCAATTGATGTATTGAAGATAAGTATAGCAAAAATATTGTAGTCTGGTGGATTTTTAGCTGTGAGCCTACCTATATAATTATGGCGTATTAATTTAGGGAAATGGCACAAACGACCAGAAGATTGTTGTGTTTTATTACATACTAGCTGTTGCCCGCGGCTTCGCCCGCGTAAGTTTCGCTTAGATGAAAAATCTTTTCGTGTTCCAAACTGTAGTAACCTAAACTCCAGTACTCAAAATTTCAGCCATTTGGTAATCCCATGTCCCGCGGGAATATATTAGGTACTCGTAGTACAGTCGCGGTGTTAAAATGAATCAAAAGAGATACATATTTCATTCAATAAACGATCTTCATATGCTCGTTATCTACAATTGAATTGCTTTCATGTGAATAAATATATTTTTTTATTTCATTTCATTTCAATTTCCCGTGTACCACCACTCCCACCCCGAGTCCCTCTTTGTTCTATCCCGTGTCTTGTTTGTTTATACGCCAGTAGAAAATGCTCATCAGGTTGAAGGACTTTTGCTAAGGCCCCATCTCCATTTATTTTATAGAGTAGCTGGTCTCTTGGAGTTCTTCATCAGATGTTCCAGATCTTCAATTTTTATACGTCAGCAGCAAATGCTTATTAGGTTGAACGACTTTTGTTAAGGCACCATTTCCATATTTCTTATAGTTTAACTGTTCAGGTGTTTCAGTTTTCAAAATCAATTATAGCCTAAATGTTGCCCAGGCGTAATAGCTATACAACCAAAAATGTTTCATTCAAATCGGTTCAGTACTTTCGGAGATTAGCGTGATCATACATACAGACAGAAAGACAGACAAACAAACAGACAAGAAATTCCAAAAATTTTTTTTTTGCTTTCTATTATTTATTGTAAGTGTCCCTCTATCCATTTCAGTCAAAAATATTAAATGTACAGACAAAATATTTTTACTGTTTTATTATATGTATAGATATTTTATTTTCATTAAATAACTTTTTATTAAATAAATTTAAATGTTCAGGCTAACCTGAACATTAAATATTACATTGCTTCTTATGAAAATAGGTTTTGGTCATAGAGATAATTATCTTTTAGCTTTCTGGTTTTTCTTGTTATATAAGTCGAGGAGATTCTAGGCATTTTACTAACATTCTCACGTTGCCATTATCAGTGTTATGTCCCAAATTCCCAAACTTAGGTTTGGAATATATACGAGTATGCATGTACATATCTAGCCTGTAAAGTACATACCCGGTGTATGGTGTAAGCGACGATAATCTCCGGATCCAATACGGAGTCCGACGTGCTTATTGCTCTCACCTCCGGCGCGCTCGCAGGAATGTGGTTCCATTTCTTTTCTAGGCATGTATGTATATACCTACATATTGTACTTTTAGGGGACTAGATAGACTCGTAGTTTATGTGGGGGTGATTTACATTATTATCATACTAAAACTAAAAAGTTTTGTAAAAGTTAAGTACAGTGTAAGGCGATTCTTCAGCCGATGGTACATCATGACGAGAAGGTCGCACACTTATACCTCATCTACTAGTTCTTCGTCAACGGTAGGTACATGAATAGTTACAATTTTTGAATTTACTATACAAAACAGAAACAAAACATACTCAAGATCTTGGTATCCTAAAACAGTCGCAATAAATACAATCAAATGTAGCGAGGTTGCTACACCTGTCGTTCGGAGCTCGCGTTGTTTCCACTAATACCGTTTGGCGGCCAATCCGGCGCTGCTTAATATGCTACAATTTACTTTTTATTTAATTTACTTCTACAATTGTGAGATTTCCAATAAATTTGTACTCTCCTATGGAGATTTCAAGAAATCTATTTTCTTTAAACATTACTTATTAAGTAAATTTAGGTATGTGAAGCTTCACTTTCTAATAAAAATAAATTATTTAGGTCTATTTAAACTACATATTTTATTTTTGTTTGAAATTATTAACCCTAGTTCCAGTTCTGATTTTCAATTATAACAAAAATGAAATAATAATTATCTATTACCAATATAACAAGTTATATCTCATTTTATTTATTATTCCATAGCGACTCTGTAACTGAAACCCTGTGCTCCTGTGCTCCTGTGCTCACGTGAGAGGAAAATCTTTCTTTTGTTTTCGTTAGTTTCGTTCGTGACAGGAAAACGATAGCAGAAGATAACGTCACTATTCAATTTGATACGTTGGCTAACACTCCGCTCTACCTGTTATCTTGTGAAATTCTCTTATAGATAGGTATCGAAAAAATACCAGTTAAAAATAGGCAACCAAATCATGTTTTGTGTCGATTTCTGACTTTCTGGTTGAAACAAAGCCGTTTCAAAGAGTATATTTATAAAATACCGGCCGCTCTTAATGAGTGGCGGTTCGCGGTGAATACAGATGATAGCTTAATTAGCGTAGTCATAGAAGAACTAATAATGCTTTCATACAGAAGGTCCACTTTCTAGCAAAATTCACTCGAAATAGAAACGTTTGTATTACATTTTTGCATTTATAAAAAACTGATATAGCTGTCAACAGGCAAAATTGAAACTTATCGCATGCTCCAGAACATAGCTTTAAAGAGAAAACAGACCATTGCATACAAAATTAACAAATACATAGATGTACAGCAAGAGCGTTCATATTCTATTGGCTCCGCAGCTGTTGCCACAACTCGTGGGGTCCGACGGTCATCATGCCTAAACTAGTTAGTAACGCCTGTAGTCTGCTTAGTATGCGAACGGGTGGCGCGGCGAGCGATGTTAAGAGCGCACAATACGCAATCAGAGAGTAACCGGACGAAAACTTCACGAGTTAGAATAGAAGCCTTCCTAACAGATACGATACAAGATACTGTTAGCGAAAGCTTCTAACTCTTGAAGTTTTTGTCCGTAACTAGAAACATTGTTAAATATATTAATCGAATTAACGAACGCTTCTGAAAGGACTCGGCGGCGAAAACTTGCTTAACTTTCAGGGACTTTCTCTGTGCCTGAAGTTGTTTCATTATTGAGCGATGATTACAACATACGATTTATATTAAAATACTAGCCTTTGCCCGCGGCTCCGCCCACGTGAATTTCCCACGGGAACAGTGCTTTTCCAGGGATGAAAGGTACCCTATGTCCTTCTCAGTACTTTTAACTTAAATTTTAGGCAGATTGGTCCAGTAGATAAAGCGTGAAGAGGTAACAAACAAACAAACAAGCAAACAAGCAAGCAAATAAACTCACTTTCGCATTTATAATATTAGTTAGTGTGCAGAGCAACTACGCTCTGCTGCCAGAAAATGTGCGCAGAGCGAATCCGGACAAACGAAGCGGCGGGAAGAATTCTGTACCGGAACTTTACCGGGAAAAAATCTACCGGTAAAATTAAGTACCGGGAAAAAATCTCCACGCGACACCACGCTTGTCCGACTAGAATCTAACTTAAGCTATACGCAGTCTGCTACCACCGTAGCTTATGAAGGGAGCTACAGGGCCCTATATGATAACCTAACCTATAAATTAACTAGAATTGAACACTTACCAAACTAAATCTTCTTTCTCTTCGGATCCAAACTTGAGTGTCTTCGGGAAGGGGGAATTCCTAATTACCCTACCTAACCCTTGAGATCTCAATTCCCCATAACAACTAAATAGATTTCTTCCCGTAGTTTCACTCGGGAACAGCCAGATGTGAACCGCCAGCCACGTTTCACCTCTCACAAGAAAAAGTCACAATAACAGAGTTTTTCACAAACACAAATTCAATAGTGATTTAACAAACAGGAAATTCACAATTATCACTCAAACTAAACAACAAGCAAAAGACGCGAGACCGCTCCGCGTATTAAAATCAAACCGAAATCGCCCTGGACAATGCAATGGCGGACTACACACGACGCCATCCACGCTAGCCGTGTGAAAACCCCGAACGCCCTCTGGCGGCAGCAATGCGAAACGCCTGCGTTTAGTTTTACCCAATATATTACAAACATCCCCCCGTCCCGGTCTGAGAAGCAGACCGCTAGCTTACTCTACGGGAAGGCGGGCGAGAGAGGTCACACCTCTCCTTAAAATCGAACCGTCGACCAACACCTCAGCCACACGCGGAGTGCCATCTCCGCCAAGAATCAAACGTAATATGCGAGCTCGTCGCCAAAGCAATGAGGGCAAATTTGCCTCTTTTAACAATACTAAATCACCCTCCCTGGGAGGCTCAGTCCTGTCTGTCCACTTCACTCTTTGCTGCAGCAAATGCAAATATTCAAGCGACCAGCGACGCCAAAAGTCCTGGCTCATTTGCTGCAACATTTGAAAACGCGACAACCGATATACGCGTTCGTCCTTCCACGGGTATTCGGGCAGGGCATTCAAAGGCCCTCCCACCAAAAAATGACCAGGGGTGAGAGCTTCCAAGTCATTTGGATCTGGAGATAGCGGACAGAGAGGACGAGAGTTGAGGACCGCCTCAACTTTACAAAACACTGTGGCCAGCTCTTCAAAAGTTAGAGCCGTTTCTCCGATAATGCGGCGGAGGTGGGTCTTTGCGGATTTCACAGCCGCTTCAAAAATCCCTCCCCAATGGGGGCAACTTGGGGGACTAAACTTCCAGGTTATTCCCCTTTGGGCAGCAATTTGACTTAAACTAGTACAATTTTTATCAATAAACACAGAAACATCCTTAAGATAATTTACAGTTCCCTTATAGTTTGTGCCATTATCAGACCTAATAAGGGAAGGTAGACCTCGACGCGAAACAAAGCGATCCAACGCGGCGACGAAGGCCCCCGTAGTCAGAGCCGATACCACCTCCAAATGGACAGCCTTGGTGGCCAAACAAACAAATACACACAAATAGCCCTTCACAATACGGGCATTACGAAAGGGAGAAGCCTTGATCGAAAAGGGACCGGCAAAATCGGTTCCAACGCCGTCAAACGGTCTCGAAGGTCGGATTCGATCAGCGGGCAAATCACCCATCTGTGGTTGCATCGTGGATGCCTTCAACCTATAACATGCAATACATCGAAACAGGACACTACGGATTGCTCTTCGGGCAGACAAAATCCAAAACTCGCGTTGCAAAATAGCCAACAAAGCATTGCACCCAGCATGGGCGTTACGAATGTGTCGATCAGACACCAAAAGCTGCACCAAGGGTCCGCCCTTGGGCAACAACAGAGGATGGCGAGTCTCATATGGAAGATCCGCCTTCCGGAGCCTGCCTCCAACCCGAAGAAGCCCATCCGAGTCGATGTACGGGTTCAAACGAGCGACCGCGCCCTTCAACTTAGCGCGTCCGTCGCGCAAGATACGAAGCTCTGACTCAAACCGTCCGGTCTGCACGACACGGACCCAATGCAACAATGCGCTCCGGCGCTCTTCTGCACCTGCAATCGGCTCCAACCGCTTTGCCTGTGGGTTTCTACAATTATGTATGAAACGCTTAATCCAACTGGTAACACCCAGAAGCTTATCCAAGCTGCTATACCGAGCAAGTAGCCAATCCGGCTCCGACGTCGTCTCAGCGACTACAGCATGTACACGGAGCCCAGTCAAACTCAAAGAAGTAACGTCTGTCTGACAGACAGGCCAAGAAGTTTCTGATCCCATCAGCCACTCTGGACCCCACCAGAGCGGGTGTGACACCAATTCTGGTGCCGTACAACCTCGGGAGGCACAGTCCGCTGGGTTAAGCTCTCCCGGCACATATCTCCATGTTATATCAATTCCGATATTCTGGATTTGGGAAACCCGATTTCCCACAAAAACCTCCAAGGTATGTGGGGCCGCGCGCAACCATGCAAGCGCGACCTGGCTATCCGACCAGGCGAAGATGTCCCGTATTTCGACCGTGGCCGCCAGTTCACTGGCAACGTGATGCAACAATTTAGAGAGAAGGTGAGCTCCACTCAACTCAAGCTTGGGAATAGTCAGCCTAGTCCTGATGGGGGCGACCTTGCTCTTCCCTAACAAAAGCGAGACATTGACCCGGCCATCGGCGTCAACTGTCCGCATATAGACTGACGCGGCGTAGCCTCGCTCCGACGCGTCACAAAAGCCATGCAGGCTGGCTCGATATTTCCCGGGTGGCAATATTCGACGAGGCAAGGCAATCCGATTGACTTCCTTAATCGATGAAAACAACTCGAGCCAATCATCCAATGGAGAGCCAAACAGCGGCTCGTCCCACGAGACGCCCAAAGTCCAAAGTCTCTGAAGAAGACACTTCGCAGAGAATATCACTGGACTGATCCAACCGCTTGGATCAAACATACGAGCTATTACGGACAACACCGTTCTCTTAGTCCAGACTTTTGGTATTTCCAAGTCCACTTGGAATGTGAAAATATCGGTTAGCGGCTGGTACTGCATGCCCAGCACCGCTATCCTGTTGGGATCATCCACATCCTCAAACAGGTGAGGGTTCTGTTGGTGATCCTCCGGGATCCCTTCTAGAACTTTAGGCTCATTAGACAACCACTTACGTAGCTCGTAGCCACCTGTCTTCAATATTTCAATCAATTCATCCCGCAGTAGGAGGGCCTCCTCAATACTTTGGGCTCCGGTGCACACGTCATCAACATACAAGTCACGTGACAGCACGGAAGCCCCACGGGGAAAGCGGATCCGTTCCCGCTCTGCCAATTCAAGCAATGATCTGATGGCGATATAGGGACTAGATTTCAAACCATACGTGTTTGTGTTGAGTTCATACACCGTCACAGGATCCTCAGGGCGCTCACGCCAGAGTATCAACTGGAATCGCCTGTCCTCAGGATGTATGACTGTCTGGCGGAACATCATCCGGATGTCCGCACCAAAAACCACTTGATGTCTTCTAAAGTTCAAGATGATGTCAATTATGTCCCTATGCAATTTGGGACCCGAATGCAAACACAGATTCAACGAAACCCCGTTCGAAGTGGGTGCGGACCCATCGAAGACGGTCCTCAATTTGCCTGTTGAGGCCTTCACCACCGCGTGGTGGGGCAAAAAATAATGCTCAGTTGAGCTCCAATCGACTCGAGCCGGAGACATGTGACCCAAATCCTCGTACTCGCGCATAAACTCAATATATTTATCGCGAAGTACGTGGTCACGCTGCATGCGTCGCTCCATGGACAGCAGTCGTTTCTCCGCAAGCGCCCTACTTTGCCCTAGGCTAGGACGAGAGGCAACAAAAGGTAACCTAGTTACAAACCGACCGGAGGGCAACCTCTCCGTGGTCGATCGAAAAAGGGCTTCGCACTCAGCGTGTTCCGGATCCATCCTGGAACTCATAGGTGGCTCCTCCACCTCCCAAAACCTTTGCATGGTCTTGGCCAAGGACGCAGATGCGACAACCGGTGGCTCCTTCCGCGGTGCCATTATCAAACACAGGGCCCATCAGGGCAAAACCAAAAATCGTAGACACTGCCATCAGTGAAGACGAACCCAGAGCCTTCTGTGTACCCAACAAAATCCAACCCAATACGTCCGAGCCCAGGAGCAAGTCCACTGGGCCGGGATGAAAGACAAAGGGGTCGGCCAAATCCAGACCCGAAACCAAAGACAACACACCCGGCGGTATGTCTGTCGAGGGGTGCCAACCCGCAATGGTATCCATTACCATAGCCGAAGTCGTGATCCTCATTGTGGAGGACTTCAGCGAAGAAAAGGTGACAAGTGTCTGGCCCGTCAGACACTTCACTTGTATGCCACCAACTCCAAGAAGTGGCACAGGCGAGTCTTCCACGACTAAACCTAACTGGCGTGCCACTCGAGTGGTAACCAAACTGCTTTGAGCCCCTGAGTCCAACAGAGCTCTCAAATTAATGGCTTCCCCCACGACCCCATACGCGGACCACCGCGGTAGGGAGCAGAACCGTCCGCGGCTCTGTCCCAGCAAGGGAGCAAGCTAGTTACGGGCTCCCCACTCTCTCCAAACCAGGGGCGCGCCACTGACCCGGATAATATGGCGGGCGAGTGCACATCCCCATCTGAGGGGGGGCAGAACCCGCGGCCCGGCCATACATATGGTACGGCGGGTGGTACTCCAGCCGTGGGTACTCGTGCAGCGGCGGAGAAAACCGCTGCGGCTGCATGTGTTGGGTATTGGTAACCCGCGTGGAGGGGGTGTCCCCACTCTCACGTCCGATCTAGGGCCCCCGCCCATGGGGGCCCTATCCGGGGCCTGGCCAGCTACATACTGGCCATGACCTTGGGGCGCGTGGTCCCGGTCCGCCAAGACCCGCGCAGGTACGCGACCCCCTCCCGAGGGGGTGCGACGAGCGAAGCCGCGTCCTCCGTCCGATGGTGGAGGGCTTCGCGCAGGAGCGCCCCCGCCCATAGGGGACCCCTGCCTCAACAACCGGGGGCCATCCCCGTTTCGGTTCATGCAGAGCATCACGTGGTGCAGCCCACGGCATGCACTGCATGGTATGGCATTGGGACAGTCACGTGCATAGTGACTGCCCAAACAATAAAAGCAAAGTTCATGCCGCCTTGCCATGCGGCGCCGATCTTGTACTGGCAGTCTCTGCCAGTCCCTGCATTGCAGCAGGCTGTGGCCCATCCGGCCACATTGCAGGCAGTCCGCGTCCCCCGCGACTGCTGCCGTGTGTGCAACCCGCACACCAGCTCCACGCGGTGGCGGTTGCCGTCCCTGTTGGGGCTTCCCTCGCCATGAGGGTTCCAAGGGCCTACGTTCAGGCGCTCTGGATGGCGCTGAGTCCGTCATGGTATTCTCAGCAGCCCGTGCCTCAAACTCCAAAAACTTCACCAAGTCAGTGAATGTTGGTAGGGTGGTGCTATCCCGTTCCGCATTCTCGCGCTCAAATCGCGAGCGGATGTCATTGGGTAATTTGCCCAATACGATGTGCACCAGCAAAAAGGACCATTGGTCCACCGGCAGCCCCAGTGTGCGGAGCGCGTTACAGGCCACTGTAACGGGCGTGAGCAACTGCAGGCGCAACTGTGCCCTGTTGGCCACCTTGGGCAGGGCCATCAACTGTGCGGCGTGCGCATCCGCTAACAAACGTAAGTTTTGGTAGCGGGAGTTCAATAACTCCCAAGCCGTATCGTACTGGTCGTCCTCCACCCGGAGGTGCTGGATGAGCGACCGCGCTTCATCCTCAAGAGTGGAGAGGAGGTAGGCCATCTTCTGGGCCTTCGACAAATCCTGTCGTGCTACGACCAGGGACTCAAACATATTTTTATATGCTACCCACTCCTCCATCCTACCCCCAAAGTGGGACAGCTGAAGGGTGGGGAGCCGACCAGTAACCGCTGGTCCTTCCTGTCTAACAGGTGTGCGAGGGCTGGTCCGCCAGCCTGTCTCGCCCTTATTGCGGTCACCGCCTCCGCGATATCATCGTGCAGACTCAGGATCTGGTCCATGTCCGCCATGTGACCTGCGTAGGCCTCCGGGGTAAGATCGGCTTCGGTAAGCGCCGCCATGGCCGCTTCCGCGCTAATCAATCGTGAGTGGAGGTGATCCGCTCTTAGCAGTATGGCGCCCTCCTGTCCTTCCGGGACAGGAGTCCTCCGGCCGTCACAAACCATCTCAATTCGTTGGCGAGTGTCGCCCTAGCATTGGAGGCCTTCGCCATCGCGTCAAGTCACAAACAAAAAATAACAAAAGGTAAATAAAAAACAACAAAATCAAGCAACTACACGAAGAACCGCGGTAGGTATGAGAATGGCACAAACCCGGAACGCACGGTACAAACCGCAAACAAATACAAAAAAGGTTACAAATATTCTTATACAAACAAACTAAGAAAAATCTAATAATTTTTACAAACAATTAATTATTTTTTACAAACGAACAAATAGAGGGTAGATAAACTACGCTCTGCTACCAGAAAATGTGCAGAGCAACTACGCTCTGCTGCCAGAAAATGTGCGCAGAGCGAATCCGGACAAACGAAGCGGCGGGAAGAATTCTGTACCGGAACTTTACCGGGAAAAAATCTACCGGTAAAATTAAGTACCGGGAAAAATCTCCACGCGACACCACGCTTGTCCGACTAGAATCTAACTTAAGCTATACGCAGTCTGCTACCACCGTAGCTTATGAAGGGAGCTACAGGGCCCTATATGATAACCTAACCTATAAATTAACTAGAATTGAACACTTACCAAACTAAATCTTCTTTCTCTTCGGATCCAAACTTGAGTGTCTTCGGGAAGGGGGAATTCCTAATTACCCTACCTAACCCTTGAGATCTCAATTCCCCATAACAACTAAATAGATTTCTTCCCGTAGTTTCACTCGGGAACAGCCAGATGTGAACCGCCAGCCACGTTTCACCTCTCACAAGAAAAAGTCACAATAACAGAGTTTTTCACAAACACAAATTCAATAGTGATTTAACAAACAGGAAATTCACAATTATCACTCAAACTAAACAACAAGCAAAAGACGCGAGGCCGCTCCGCGTATTAAAATCAAACCGAAATCGCCCTGGACAATGCAATGGCGGACTACACACGACGCCATCCACGCTAGCCGTGTGAAAACCCCGAACGCCCTCTGGCGGCAGCAATGCGAAACGCCTGCGTTTAGTTTTACCCAATATATTACAAACAGTTAGGATTAGGATTATTTACACTAGTAAAATTTACTTGCAAGTATTTTTGTTAGGAACTTACAGAAGGAAGAGATTTATTTATTGAACGTATTTGTTTGCCCTTAGAACTATACCGGGCGTTCGCCGTACCGGAACCGGAAGCCTTTCTGTCCACAAGGTTTGACCTTTACTAGATAGATAATATCTGGATATTTCCCGTTATTCTATTTTGTCTTAAAGATGACAGGTATATTACTCCTATGGTAAGTAAAGTTTACATTAACAAATGAGGATAATAGTAGATTATTAACCAAGGGCTGTATGACATCAATTGCATACGAGGTTTTTGGCGCCTGAGCGAAGCGAAGGCGCTAATTAACCCGAGTATGCAATTGATGCTTACGCCCGAGATAAATACTCTGCTTTACATATCGATTGTGAGGTAAGTAAACAACAAGACAGCAGGTTTCAATGAACATTTATTAAGAAGAAAAAAATGTGTATTTAATTAAAATAAATTGTCTAGATTCCGATTCGAGTAATTAATCGATACCGAGAAAAAAAATATTAACTTTTTAAAAATATTCTTCGTGCAGTATGAGTATGACAGTTCTTTTTTCAAATTCCAAAACCTATGCTGTAATGATAGTCATACACCCCGGCATTCAGGGGTGTAAGGGTGTACTTACAGAGCAAGAGATATGTAAATTACTATAAAAACTAGTTACACTAAAATGTAAATTACGAAACAAAATGTTAGTTCCGAAAGTTTCACGATCTCGATCAGTTGAGAGCTGTGCCGCACAATATCAGATGTACTTGGTGAATTAGTTCACTTGAAAATGAATTATACTTATAACTACTGAAATAATGGAACGAGTTTCAACAAAAAAGACGATCGCATCCATCAGATCGCAATACCACTGGAAGAATCCAGCTTCAAATGAAATACGAAGAGGCCAGCTCTCTCCCGATCCCGACGGCTTTTAATTATCTGTTACCGCCCATCCGAAACCCCACGTTCCTATTTAACTCCACGATAAGGCTTTGTCTTGCTAGTCTGTGGTCTCCCACAGATAAAATATAAAGCGGTGAACGATTTAGACTTGTTTATACCATAGCTAAGCGTGTTGTTTTAAGTTACATAAGTAGTTGTGTGAAAATAGTTGAACATATGTATTATTACTACACGATTTGTAAATAAAAAATATCTTATATAAATACTAGCCCAGACTCTACTTCTATAAATTTGATAATTTCAGTTCCATTATATAATGGATTTATACTATCAGTAGACAGTAGCTAGACAGCCTATTCTGTAATTTTAACCATTCGGTATAATCTGTTAGCAAAAGAAATTTAAAATAGCACTTTTAAGGCGCTACCCAAGGCTAATCAGAGGGGGTGAGGGGCGGTACGTAAGCTCCGCCTTAAAGCAGACACAATAAGGTTACTTTTCGAATTTTCTATAATTTGTGTTTTTGCTAGCGAGTTTTCGTTAGGCTCTTAGGGTAATTATTTTAGAGGTTTTCTTTTAATTGTGATAAAACACTAAATATATTTCAAAAAATAAGCCGATATCGTTTTAAAACATTATAGTCTTTATTTAATTCTTTAAAAAAATTCTACTGTTATCGCTTAAATTACGGTGATTATTGACAATAAAGGAAAAAAAAAACAGGGTTATGTATTTTTTTTTTATCTAGTCATATTTATTTTATTTGTAATTTGATACGATATAATACTAAACTAGAATAGTTTAGTATTTTTCTCTTTACGGGATATTTTTCCTGCTTCAGGACTTCTGACTTAAGGTTCACACTTGACGTTTAAAGACAGTACGTTTTCGGGAAATCCTGATTGGGTATGTCCTTAAATCGTCATATTCTTGTTTTATAGTTAGTTGAGGTCTCACCGCCTCCAAAGCGCAAGTGAAGAATTCCATGCAGAACCCTAAACCAGAATACAGGAGTAATGGCGAAGTAACTATTTAATAATCTGTGGATTACCACAGATTATTAAATAGTTAAATGCAAATATAGCAATTGATGAACGTCTCGTCAATCTCATGTCTCGATTCCGTCCTGGGGGTCGACTGCTTGCGATAAGTTGTATTCGTGTTTCTAAGGGATCTCCGTGGCTTAGGGGCCACCACGCCCGTCCGCCATCTGGAGAGTCTGGGTTCGATTCCCAGCGTTGGCAAATTTTAAGTACTTGTTGTCACAGATATTTGTTTGCGGTTCTGGGTGTGTTGTGCACGTTTCTGTGTTTGTGTCCATTGGACTCCGGACTCTAGTTTAGGCCTTAGTGTGGGGTGATGAGAGTTGACCATTTATTTATTTAAGGGTTTTTTAATAGTCTAGGATCCTTTACATATTAGTAACAAAAACGACCTCCGTGGCCTAATGGTCATCACGCCGAACTGCTACACCCGGAGGTGGTCCAGGGTTCGATCCCTGGTCGGGTCAAAATGGAAAATGATCTTTTTCAGATTGACCTAGATCTTGGATGTTTATCTATAGGTATTTATATGTTTTTGTTATGAAATATAGTATTGGTGAGTTAGCATCCCATAACATAAGTCTTGAACTTACTTTGGGGCTGATTCAATCTGTGTGATTTGTCCGTATATAGGTATTTATATTTATTTATTTAAAAAAAACATTACCTATGAAACAACAGAACCGACACCCTGAGTTCTCTGGCGCCGAAGTATTGTAATAGCATGTCTGTGAGCTGCCTCCAGCAGTAAGGATTATGAGCGGAAGTTAATTAAACGGGTGTAGTTGTGGATCTTATGGATTTTGTTTTTTTATTTTTACGTTACTGGGAATAGCTTTGAGTCAATTTTGCGTCTTTCAAGATTTTGCTCCGTATTTCTTCCTAGGACTCTGCTTTCGGTCTGTCTTGTTTATTAGATTTCATCTTCGTCATCTTCCTTATTAGTAATAATAAACTGTAAATAATTGTTCTAGCTAATCTGGAAATAACTACAAAGTATTTTTCTCGCGATATTCGAACTTGAGAGCTTTAAAGATTTTGGTTGCGACGTTGAAAAATTCCTTACAATCTTAATGATCAAAAAATAATTTATAATAGGATTGAATATTTCACGCTTCAGCGTTCAGCTGTTTTAAATCTTTGCAAATATTTCACGAGCCCGCCCCGGGCCGCGCACCGCGGGTGCAAATAAACGCCTCTTTAACCTTGGACCCCCGCCAACCGCCCACCAACCCGAGGATTATCAGCGCGCAGAGAAATATCATAACCGGAGCCTAGCGCTTAGCACTTGTAAACCACACAGAAGTAAAGTACCCAAGAGGGCTGTACAAGTAGGTAACGTTATTACAATCGATATAATATGAAAAGTGAGATGGTTTTACCAAAAAGTAAATTCAATATAAAGTAAGAAGGTTTAAAAGAAATAAACATTTCTGCGACACTAAGGTCTTTATTGTCTTCTAGATGTGATGATAAGAAGAATGTGAGTCGGTCCTGGCAGTTTTACCTAAGTCTTACTAATCCTACTGATATTATAAATGCGAAAGTTTGGATACGAGTTTGGTTTGAGTTTGACAATCACGCAAAATCTACTAGATAGATAGATAACGATGAAATTTGGTACACGGGTAGAAAAATATCGTGAATAGCACTACATGTGCTATCCCGAAATTCCCACGGGAGCAAAGCCCCGGGGCGCGGCTAGTTTATTATAAAAATGCATTACCACCGTAACAGAATCGAAAATTAGAGGTACAATGACAAACAACTCACAATTTAAATGTTATTATAAGTTTATAATAAAATCGACAATGAGCTTATTAAAAACTCTGTTGTTTTTCGTTACGTCTATTCATTACTTTTTGCTGTTATATTTTTTTTGCTTGTATGTTTATTTGAAAAGTCTGATGAAATACTGAATTCATTGAGCAAAGACAGTGCAAATACAAGAAAAGTGAGGAACTTTTGCCAAAACAGTTTTCACAGACACGCTCTACTGACCCCACTTAAAATAGGCTAAAAAAAATGAAATACGAGTGGAAATAAGGTTTTTGAAGCTTAAAATAATACAGTGGATTTCTCTTTAAGTTACAGAAGATATTCCCGCCTCGGCTATAGGTAGGTATATTTATTTTACTCGACTGCCAATTTATGTTAGTATATTTTATCCCAATGAATTTCATAAATTTATATCCTGGGTGACGTAGATTTATTTATTTCAGAGTAAGTATGACATTTTTTTGTTTGTTTTAAGCAATTCGTTATTACTGGAATTGCCTTTTCCGTTTCAAATTAAATAATCATTACGGGAGCTGGTTCCGCGTCACGTTACGAACGAAACAACAACCGAAGACAAGGATAGATTTCCTCCTTCAAGTAACGCCATCGCCGGATGGTGATCATTAATGAAAACACGAGCTCCGGTGATATTAGCTTCGTGCTTCACAATCAGTCAAGTGGCAGGAGTCCTTACTCGGGAGTCGAGGGCGGGTCGTGCGTGTGTAGTTGCGTGCCTGGTTTTGATGTTACTAAATTCGACTCCCAACCATCATAAATAGTCCACCTTGTCGATCGGTTGGTCGTTGATATGACACGTAAGGCATGCTTAATTTGTCATAAGTATGATTTTCAGTTAAATTAAGAAATCGAAAGCAGTTTACGTACTTTGTATACCATGTTTAGCTTGGGTACCGATTGCCCTCTGCGTGATACACTCTTTAAACTTTGAATTGGAAGTATTGATGCCAAGGTGTGTAATTTTCTAACTTGATAAGACTGAATAAATCTGACATCATTGTTATCAATACGAAGCGTACAGATACCAAAGACGAAAAGAAGAGAAAACTTCAATAAGATGAATTAACAAAAGAAACATAAAACACAATTTAGCTTGACCTCCGACGTAGGACATTGCAAAAGAGTAACGCCCCAGGAACGCAACACGCCCTCCTTAATAACACCAAGATGTGTGTATGTAGTGTAGTACGAGAACAAAAGAAAGTTAACTTATTGCCCGCAGAGTACACGCCTAGTGAAGTGGTACAAGTAGCAGCGGCAGGCTAATGCTTCAGTCGTGTCGCTCAAATGTCAATGTCGATTCATCTATTCTATAACTATACGACGTTCAATAATTATTATTTCCGAAACTATCTATGTCTTGTCTAGTATAATTTTACTGTACGTTCTAGATATAGCTAGCCAACCAATCAGAGAATTTAGCATTTACAAAAGAAAGTAACCTAAACTAGGGCGACCGCCAATAATGAAAACAAGACAAGAAAGAGAGAGATGAGAATAAAAATTTCACATTTTATGCAAAGAATATAGGCCTTTGCATTAAATATTCATAGAATTATTAAGGAAAATGTTCCTTTAATCGATATTTTGGCCTCAGACGATTTGGCTGAACTCGATTATAGTGGTATTTGAGTCATCGTATCGCGCCACGAGCAGCATCTATGATCAGGGCAGGAGGGGGAGGGGGAGATTACTTTCCACACCGGCGGCTAATCTTGCGGATTAAGAGAAAAAGCGCTGAGAATTCACCGCGCGACCGCTGATTCATTGCTAGTTGTTCCGCACATAAAACAACCAGGCTAGAGATCCTACTCTTTGAACAAGAAAAATTTAACTTAAACCATACATACACTAAAGTTTTCCTTAAAATTCATGTTTTTTTCAACTTACTGAAGAGTCCATTGATACATAAAAGCAAGTATAAATTACTTCGTAGTTATTTTTTCCTTTTTTACTTCAAGTTCTTGTGTAACCCTCGTACTCAAACAAGATTCGGACTCGTTTGTCTTCTGCCTATACAGATGAAGGCATCGCGTGTCGTGTTACATCTGTACCGTATCATATTTGCAGCCCAGTCTCCGCCGCGTGCCGCTCGGACCGCTACCTCTGTCTCGATCACCACATATCACTTTCGACAGCGTCCGGCGAACTAATAAACTATTTAATGATATTGCTTTTTCGACTCCATTACGTTACTTGGACTGGCTACTATTCTGTAAATTTTTAATTGATCGTTATCTATTGAATGTAGTTTTGTTTTGAAGGCATTTTGCCTAGTTACTAAACTAGGCAAAACGCCTTCACGCAACGTCAACTTCAATACTTCAACGCATTTTGCCTAGTTACTAAACTAGGCAAAACGCCTTCGTTATTCATTGCAATCGGTAATAATTTTTGATGTAAACTAAATTGTATGCCTATTTATTCAGCTTATTGCAACTTAAGTTAATCTATGAAATCTGGGTAGTGCAGAAAATTTGCCTCAGGTAGACAAATTTCAGATACACAAATATTGTGAAAAGAAGATATAGCAAGTTTTTCTACTACAACGGGAAGATATTTCTAAAGAGCGCTACAAAATAATTATTCACCTTTGTATTGTTGTGTATTATGTTGGTTTTTATACCGGAAATTGTGTTACCTTCGAGCAGCTGTGTGAACTTTATTCCGTGTCCTTCTATATCTGTACAATTTCATCGACACAAAATGTAAACATATAAAAACGTGTGATACTGTTTAGCAAAACATAAGCTTAGAGTGAATCTTGTTAACATGTATGTAAACGACTTTCCCGAAAACGAAGCATAATAACGATAAAACCGACAGTAAACAATTCACGCGGTCGTTTTCCCTAAAATATAAACTTAAGTTATTCTTTATTCACGCGGAGCGGCGGCGATCATAAATTAATTACCCCGGCCGCGATGTGTTTATTTATTAACGCTCTTTTCCCGGCTATTACCAAATTTCTGAAGCGCGTTTGCGTGCTGATTTATATCGCAATATCTGGGGCGGGCGCGGCCGGAATGCATAAAAAGGTTATCGTTTTACAGCGACGCGCCTCCGATCAGTCCGGCTGTTTCCGTTGACCCCTACTCGCTGTTCCCCCTTTATGGACAACGGGACAATTCTTATTTGTTGATTTCGCTACTTATTAATGACCTGGAAGACAGAAAGTAGGAGACAACAAGAAGATTTTGGTATTTTTGCCTCCTACTGGTGAACAATTGAAAAATTCCAGTATAGCTAATTTTCCTTATAATAGTACATTACAGCAGAGGCCGGGAAGTCAGAATTTGCTGTACGAGTAGGTAGGTTGTTGAATAATTACGAGTCCAGCAAATTCTAGTTCCTGCCGAGGCATGTATAGTGCTTTTCTCAATAAATGTGAGGAAATAAAGAAATAAAAAATGAATATAAAAATAATATGAATAACTCGGGCGGTATTCCTGGACACGGCCCGCATTGTGAGGAGATCTCTTTCGATGATCTTTCTTTCTTTTGATTCGATGGAGAGGATTTTTGTAATACTATAAACTTAAAAATGTACAAAAAGAGATGCAAATAAATAAATGAATAAAAAATAATAAATAATGTCGGTATTTGTTATATTCGGACATTTTTAAATATTTAATGAGGGATTTTCCGTGACACAAATTAAAAAAAGAAATAGTTCCAGATGACTTCATAGATGGCGCTTAGTAAAAGGCGAGAGAAAAAGTTCCATACAAAAAGCAAAAATTCACGGGATTGGCATTTTAAAAAAATAAAACTTTGTGAAAAAAAACCACTAAAAAGTATCTATATTGTGATTTGTGCAACTGTCAATCTGTTATGTGATTTTTTTTTCTGCATCTGGTTGACAAGAAAAAGCGCACCATATAGGTTCAGCCATTATTACGACTCGGCTTTCATAAAACGCCATCTGTTGAGACTTTTTTATACTGATTTTTTTTTCTTAATTAGCTGTCAGAAAAATCGCTCATTGTCAATTAGTGACAAGGAAACATAGCCCATATAGCCCAGTAATATTTTACGCAAAAAATGTAGCATAGATTTTATTTTTTTCTCTCACAACGAAAAAGCATTAATATCACAGACTTATTAAATACTCTTAATATAAAAAAAAATTCTGTGTTTATATGCTCGAAGAATGCATTTTTTTTATGACGGTAGCAAAATTGGCTGTATGACAAGTTACATAATTAATGTGACATTGACAGATGAATTGAAAAGGTTTGAGCAGCGGCCAGGAATGAATTTTCATACAAATTTCCCGGCCTAAGGCCAGGAAGTAATGTATGAGCCAGGAATCACAAACTCTTAATATAAAAAAAAAAATTCTGTGTTTAATATGCTCGAAGAATGCATTTTTTTTTATGACGGTATCAAAATTGGCTGTATGACAAGTTACATAATTAATGTGACATTGACAGATGAATTGAAAAGTTTTGAGCAGCGGCCAGGAATGAATTTTCATACAAATTTCCCGGCCTAAGGCCAGGAAGTAATGTATGAGCCAGGAATCACAAACTTCCTGTCAACTTTTTACTACAATAATGTCTACATTTCCGAGCATTTTTCAGAAAAAAGGTTTTTCAGTACTTAGGTATAATTTTGTTAGCAAAATGATAGTGAGTTTTATTCTGCACAATGAAACAATGTTTTTACAAATTGTAAAATCAATTCCCGTCGGCTGCCATTCTCCATCCTTCCTGTGAAAATAGGGACAGTTCTAGTGACCGCTACTGGTAGATATCGCATTTTTTTTCTAAGTAAAATTTAAGTAATTACCTTTTGTTTACAATGTGAAACTTAAAAAACCTGTATCACGCCTCCAGTAGGTCACCGGAACCGGACCCATAGGCCCTGTCGGTGGGCGCCAACGGGAACGCACGGATCAGCGGAGTGCGCCCGATAATTCCCCAGTCACCCTCTGCGTGCGCTCCGTATATCAAGTAGATTTACGTGTTCTTGTCTCGGCCGTAAAACGACAAGATCTGTCGCACACCTGAACGCTGTCGTGAAAGCCTCTTGATGTTGAGCTGACTAATCAAATGCAAACGTTCGTACCTTACTATTTTCTTGTAGGTATATTTGATGCAAGTATTGTATTAGATTTGAACTAGCATCAATAAAATAAATAAATATTTGCATTCATAGGTAACGGTCAAATTAAATTAGGGTAGGTTACCTTAATATAGTATTAATTTAAGGTTATGATGGATTTTTTAAAACGAATACTTATTTAGGCGCCCTGCTTTATTTTGTGAGTATTGAATGAGACTGAGGTGAAACTTTCTGCTATGTAACACACGCTCGGTCGTCTCAAATCAACAAAAGGATGGACCCCGCCTTTTCACTTCTGTCCTGTGCTCTTCAAAGCTCACACAATTTTCTATTCAAATACATAAGCTTAGAGTCAAACCATTATCTTTTTTGAAATAATTTAAGCCCGATTCATCGGCTTGATACTTACTTAGTTAGAATAGAACTAGAAGATCATAAAACTCTACGTTAATTTCTCTTTCTGTTCTACTATTGAACATAAAACATGTTTGAATAATATTTCTGTTTTCTGCAAAAGGTTTAAACAGTATCAAATTCCCTGAAGCATGCAGCAAGTTGCAAATGAATGAACAATTATTAATTTATGCAAAACGTTAATTCATTGTTTCCGAATTCCGTATCTATTAATTTGCGTGTTTGGGACATTAATTCTGTGCGTCCGCGCCCGACTTGGCTGTGGCGCGGCGCGGCGTGGCACGGCGCGGCGCGGCGTGGCACGGCGCGGCGCGGCGTCGCTTCGGTTCTTGCGGCTGATTCCATTACGATACGGTGTATGATCATATACAAAATCGTTTACAGATTCATTAAATTAGCGAACGTGATATTTTCAGTCAGATTTCTCAATGCAGTTACCGCTACATTTTCAGAAGAAATATTTTTATGCATTTAGGGCACAATTTGCAACGAAGCTCTAACCAGAAATAAACAAATAAAATATACGTTAGGTACTTAGAAACGTTAGGTATCATTTGCAGGGTATTTTTTAGTCTGTAATTGCCACAGGAATGATAATCTATATCATTTGAGCTCCATTTACATTAGCAATTTTGAGATAGCACTAAACACAAGTAGTAATTTACGGCGAGATACCGCGGTGTTCACATCGAGCGAGCGGCGATGAGGTCGGGCACGCACACGCTACAAGCACAAGGAGCTCATATTTTGTGCAAACCGAGTTAGCGCTGTCGAGCCCTTCTTTCGCTTCTCTTTGGTTGAGAAGATACTGTAAGGAATTCTAATATTTTAATAAGATGAATAAGAAAGAAAAGAAGTAATAGAAATAATATTTATCAGCATTTATTCGTAACTAAAAATAATTACCAAAACCATAGTAAAATTATCATTCATTTTCATGTTAGTAAAGTAGTCGGTTTTCGGCCATTTTAGCAATTTCATAACTTCAGGATGATTCTTTAAATGACATGTAAAGCATACACCAGTAAATTAAATAGTAATAATATACTCGATAGATTGTGTAGTTTTGAAAAATTTATCTTTTTTTCTTCGCAATTTCATTATATAAAATACATAAAATAAAATAATAGAAATCAGCGATTTAGCCCTTTTTCGGCCACATTTCTTAGTTTCCGGCCTATAATTTAATTAGTTTTCGTCCACCATATATCAAGTAGTAAAATAAATTTTGTTATATGTCCAGTAAGGTCTATTATCGAATAAAAAAGAAATCAATAGAAATTTCAAAAATCAATAGAATTATTTCTCGGCCGTATCATAATTATTTGCCGAGAACTGAATACAAATGTACTACTTTTCGGCCGGTGGCCGAAAATTCAATGTGCGGAAGTTAATTTTCGTCCGCTATTTAAATTACAAAATTTAACACTATTCCGATGAAAACAGATTCCAAAAATAATTTAAATGATCTCAAAATAAAATGAAAATTAATTTAAATTTTAAATTTATATAATTTGTTAAGTGTTTTTCTTTGAAATCTTTAGTGGCCGAAAACAAAAAAAAAAACATTCTGATTTTCGACCAGCCTAGGCCGAAAAATAAAGAAAAGTACGTCACATTTCGGCCGTCAAAA
The DNA here is from genome assembly GCA_018467065.1 of Ephestia elutella. NCBI lineage: Eukaryota > Metazoa > Arthropoda > Insecta > Lepidoptera > Pyralidae > Ephestia > Ephestia elutella. Next base: position 18,803,453 of record CM031572.1, on the reverse strand, counting down.
ATTGATAGTTAAATAGCATATTTCTTCGAATATTTGTATACAAGCATGCGGCCGCCACTTAACAAGGTTAATCAGGTCACATAGTTATATGTGTTCAGTTAATTTGTTTTGAAAGAAGTTTGCAATAAATGTGCAATGCAATCAATATCAATTAATATGTTATAATTTAGCTTTCGTCCGGCCGGCCGAGAATCAAACGACTCGTCATTTGTTATTTAGTTATCCGACCACATTATTATATTTTATATCAATTATCGCAACCATTTTAATTGAAATTATATTAAATTAACTCCTATGCTTTTATGCTCCTAATTTAAAGAGGTTTAGGTGACAATACAAATATGTTGGATGCATTGTTTTTTTAAATAGGCGTGTTATAGTTTTCTTATTATTTGCGTACGTGTGCGTAACGGCCGAAAACCAAAGAAGGCCGACGAACTAATGAAATTACCCTATTGTAGTTGTAATTTTGACATAAATATATTGCATACAATGTTGGAAAACCAGTTGAGAATTTGAAAATCTAAACTTTAATTACGATTTTGTGCAAAGTTTTGATTTCGCTAAAGCTCTGTATTGTATTTCCTCCGAACGCCGCTGCCGCGCCGTGGGACATCGGATCTCATCCAAAATTCAGCGAATTCACTTTGAAACACGTTTCTGAGCTCCCGGGCCTATTTGATTCATTATTCGTGCGTTCCACTGAGTCTGTCGGCACTAAACTCAAGCTTACCTGCTGCGGAGTGTTACAGGAAACACTGCAGGCACTTCCGCTACGTTCACTAACACTAGCACGAAATGTGTTCGTACCTCCTTGGTTTTTAGTACGTCAGTCAATGACTCATGCAATTTTAAAATGGAATTTATATAATTAGCTTTGGAAGAAATGGAGTAAAGAGACAAATTAGCAGAAATCTAGACGACTGAGTATTATCGTCGTCATCCCGACAGGCCTCTCCCACAGACTTCCTCGTCTCCTCCACTGAATGTAATAATAATAATTAACTTTTGCTTCGGCTTCGTTCGCGTTTACGTGTCCCTCGGGGACAGTCCAGTTAATCTTGCAAATTAAAGGCAAGAAAATGCTTTCTCGCCGAAATTTAAATTGATGAAATAGAGTAGGTTTGTGTACGCAACAAAAAAAACCACTTATTTTTAATATCTAATTTTAGATTAATTACGGACAATTTCTTAGATGTTCTCTTTCTCGGAAGCCTCTTGTTATATCAAAGGACGAATCCTTTAATACGACAAAATAAAGGGATTTCTATCTAGTATTCTCCTTTATAATTAACAAGTGGTTTATACCGTAAAACAAATGCCCCGTATCTCAACTTCGCAACTTTGTTTCATAAAGCGAGAATCTCGAAACAAAAGAATAATTTCTTACAATATGAATGTTAGGGGACTGCGGGAAGGTATGCAATATAAGCCGACTTCCGAAACCGCACCTTTTGCGAGATCTATTTAAATACCGCATTACATACCACAGATACACGACTAACTAGATACCGTCTTTATGAATGCCGGTGTTTTGGAATTTATTCACATGTTTTGGAAATCGCTTGTACTCTACTACACACACTACACTACACTACACACACACTGCCTATATTATTATGTTCAATCATTTGATATATTTTTTAATTGATACTCCTGTTATAACTTGATCTAGAATATTACAAGGTAAGAATATAAGTAGGTAGGTTTTTCTGTTCCGGTTTGCTTCTCGGATCGGATACCCAGACGAAGCATCTCGTATAATTATGATAGAACTTTACTTCAGGTAAGTTCATTTAATCGCTAATTAAATGCACTAAACCCAATAATCCCTTAATAGCGCAGTAAATAGAGCGAACCTTCCCTAGGGGTTAATTACGTGCGGTCCAGTAACTCATTTTTTTTTATATTATTGTTTAGGATGGTTGTAAGTATTTATAATAAATATGGCACAATTGAATAGCTTTTGCACTCGCCGCCAAACTGGAGAAATAAAAAAAATCACCACTTTGTTCGGTTTTTCGCTTATATTTTCTTTTAAGTGCATTTTCGCTAGAAAAGTGTTCTACACAATGTTGTAAAAAATTAAATTTTCCGTTATTTACATTTTATATTTTGTTTCCAGGACTGACAGTTTCCGAGAAAAAAAAAATCCTTTGCCTTAAAAAATCTCATTTTTCAAACATTCGTCAATCTTTTTTAATTTAGAACGATGTAATCCAGTCATGACCTATTCTAGGAGAAAAAGTAGCAGAACGAACATCGTCGGGAATTTAATTACCTGCAAAACGCAATTGCATATTTCTTAACCAACCCTGCAAGGTGGAGAGTAAAACTAAATGATAAAACAACGGAAATTGTTTTTTGCTATAATATTTTACATTTTACTAACTGAACCTCGCTCCCATGGAAATTTCGGGATATAAAGTACCTTATGTGCTAGTCCTGATATTTTTCTACTAGTATACCAAATTTAATCGAAATCCGTCTAGTAGATTTTGTGTGATTAAGCAACAAATATCACATCCAAACTTTCTCATTTATAGTGTGATTCATTGCAGGTGAGTAACCGGTACCTATTTGGGACACTGTAAAAGTTTCTGTGGACATTATCAAGTACAGATATTAGATAATATTTGCTTCATCAGCAATAAAGATTGGGAAAGAAACCCGATTTTAAAATGAAAAAGTTTGGATGTGATATTTCTTGCTCAATCTTAAAAATTTACTAGACGGATTTCGATAAAATTTGGTATGCTAGTAGAAAAATATCAGGGCTAGCACATAAGGTACTTTTTATCCAATATTCCTATGGGAGTAAAGCCCCCGGGTGCAGCTAGTAGGCAATAAAATATGATAATAAAAACGTAATATTTTAACTTTTACTTTTACTCCCTATTCCGTAGGGTTGGTTAAAAAAAAATTACGTGTTTTGTAGGTAATTAAATTTCCTTAAAATTTTATTCCAATATATATTTTCCTAGAGTAGGCCTTAAATGAATTACAGCGCTCTGAAGTAGAAAAAGATTGACTTTCCAAATGCGATCAAAAATGCGATTTTTTTAAAGTGCACATCTCCATAACTATTAGTCCTAGAAACAAAATATAAAATGTACATTATAGGAAATTTATTTTTACAACATTGTGTAGAACTCTAATGTAGCTAAAATGCATCTAAACGAAGGTGAGAGCGCAAATCTGAAGAAAGTGGCAATTTTTTTTTGTTTTTCCAACATATGGCGGGCGTGGAAGGGGGGAGAAATTGTGCCTCTTGCATTTTAAACACTTACTAACCATCCTAAATAACATATTAATAATTCAGAACTATTGAACCATTTGTAAGTAAACCCTACCCTAAGCTCTATTTTGGTCTTTATTCAATGAACTATGGACGGATTTGTATTAAATTTGGTATACTAGTAGAAAAATACCAGAAATAGTACATAGGTTACTTTATATCCTGAAATTCCCACGGGAGCGAAGACCCGAGGCGCAGTTAGCAGAAAATAAAATATTATAACAAAAAAAAACAATATTCCGTAGTTTTAATATTGAGTTTTACTCACCATTCTGCAGGGTTGGTTAAGAAAAATGCAAATGCGTTTTGTAGGTAATTAAAAAAATTTTGTTCTATTACTTATTCTCCTAAAATATGCCATAACTAGATTACAGCGTTCTGATGTGTAAAGTTTGACAAATTTCAGAAAACGAAGATTTTTTAATTTTTTTTTATGAGCACGCATCTCGGTAACTATCAGTCCTAAATACAAAATGTAAAATGTAAATAATAGGAAATTTAATTATCTATAAGATTTTGTAGAACACTTCCCTAGCAAAAATGCATCTAAATGAAAATATGAACCTAAATCTGAAGAAAGTTTTTTTTTTAGTTTTTTTAAGATTACTACGGACGCGGAAACTTGGCAATTGTGCCCTTTTTATTTTGAATACTCACAATAATCCTACACAACATTTCAAAAATTCACAATTACTGGACCGTTTGTAATTTGATTCTCGTCTATTTACTGCGCTATAACCCCAGAGCTATTGTTTATGTAATAAAATGACACATTCGTTTGTAATTGTTAAATTGAGAGAGATGATATAGTTCTCTTGGTCTCCATAACGACGTATGCCTGTGATCCCGCATACCGTCTGAGCCAGTTGTATGTAGTGAAGGGTTGCCGCGACGGCTGCCAGGCCAGCTGCCACTCATTCCCGGGGCGCCGGGCGGGACGTTCGTGAGTTGCGGCCGAGTTACGTGACATAATTGTAGCTAAAATCTTTTTATATTAGCAGCTTGATGAGATGAAAAGGGTTCATCATAGGGCATATCAATAGGCATTCAATTTAAATACTCAAAGCAATGGCAAATTTTGAAACGTTATAACTTATTTAATTTCGAGATTCTCGGCACCAGGTGTGTTCATTCACTGAAGACTCCAGTGTTCCACCTCATGTCGGGGTCGCTGACTGCTGCATTAGCGCAGCATTACTATGCATTGCTCTGCAGCTACTGAAACAAACTACGCTGAGCCCTACTTTGTTCCAAGGTATTTCTTTATCGCGCACTGAAAATTAAACCCTTTAATAAAACAGAACTAGAGTTCTTTTAATACACGCTTTTATATTAGTTAACACGAACGTAGTTTGATAAATGACGATACAATATGCAATATTTTAAGAAAGATGTGAAATAAATTATACACCAACTAGCTTTTGCCCGCGGCTTCGCTCTCGTTAATCCTTTCTTAGCGGATGCCTACGTCATAACATCTACCTGCATGCCAAATTTCAGCCCAATCCGTCCAGTGGTTTAGGCTGGGCGTTGATAGATCACTATGTCAGTCAGTCAGTCACCTTTGAGTTATATATACAATACATATAGATAATACTTAAATTAAAATAAAAACATATGCATAATGTATCTCGACAAATATATATTATTGGTAGTTCAAAATTAATACGATAAACTCAAGCAAATGAGCATGTCTTGTTTCAAAATAAATAAATTAAATTCAAATAATGTCAAAGATTAAATAAATGTCGGAAGGGACTGTAATTTAAATGTAATTACTCCGGGATTGTATGTCATTATATGTCCCTACATGAGATGGCCGTAAAATCAGGGGGCACGGCAGTGCCCCCGCCAAGTCGAGCGCGATTTAGTTTATTGCGGGTAAATTTAATTGGAAGTGAGTTCATCTTTTACGCGAGTGTGTTGATTCGTGTCGGCTCAGGACGCGCCCCACCTGCGACCTGGAAGGGGGGGGGGGGATGAGGGGTTAGGGGGGAGGGATCACTCGGAAAACTTTTAAACGAGGCTCTTTGCTCGACATTACAGTTTGACTGGAGTTCCCGCAGACTGCAAACCGTTTGATTAATTACTTCACCGCGCTTCTTTATCCCGGCTCCGACTCTCGTAGAATATATTATTCCATATACTATTCACACAAAAGTCTTCAACTTAGTTTTTCTGCCTTCAATTGAAGTTTCACTCATAAAAGATTCCAGCACTCCAACTAACAACTTTTTCTTTAATTGAATTTATTTTAATTACAGCCAGAGAAATAAGGTTTTGTCATTAGAATGTTCTGTAGAAATTAATTACTTTTTTGGCGCAAAACAATTTATTTTAAACGTCCGAATTAATTACAATGATGCAGTGAAATAATGTGACGAGCCGACCACAATTAAAATAGAGCAATGACCGCCACGCCGTCACAAACTGAAGTTGTTTCAAACGTGAAACTGTTCACATTGGACCTTGTATTTAAGCCCAATTTAAATTACAGCTTGGACTCATTTTCTTCTAATACCACAGAATACATAATAGTACAAGTATACAAGGAACACTCCGAAAAATTAATTAAAGGAACAGCGACTCTCGCTGCGATACAATTAAGTGCAATTCAGATCGCACAACGCTTATAACCTACTGTTATATTCACCTAAACGTTCCATCTCTTTCTATCCTATTTCTATAAATTTCCTATAATGTACATAACGCTTACCTTTTCTGGCGAAGTAAGGGTTGTCCGCTTTTTAATAATAATTTAATCTGAATATTTCATTACCGTTAGGTATGTGCCTGTTTATTGGGTACTCTACTTTTGTGAACAAATGACGTTTCAAATAAACCAAGGCTAGGTCTTAGACTACTAAGTGTTATTCGTAGTGTTCAACTTTCGTTTTTTATTCTGTTTTTTATTTGTGAGGACCTTTAAGTGGCTCCTTTGCTAGCTATTCTATTTATACATTTAAGACTTAAATTGTAGCTGTCGGTCTTCCTATAAAAATAAAATAAAATAAATAAGACCTAGCCTTGGTTTATTTGAAACGTATGTAGGAATGTAGGTAGGTCAGAAAACTATTTTATTTTTACAATGTCTGCATAGGTTGTTTGTCGATTGTTGTTTTTTTTTTTATTTTTATGTTCTTCCGATTATAAAACAACGATCGGATCGGTGAAGCAAGTGACGAAAAAAGTTCGCGTGTGCGTAACTCGCTTGTGAGTCTCTACTAGCTAGCCACGCCGGCGGCGGGGCCGCCGTGCATACTTGCGTTTTCAATACCTACCGCGGAGTGTGACATGCCTGCTAATACAAAGTGATAACTGACATACACACACACACACTGATTTTTCTCCACAGTCGACGGCGTAGAGCATATAAGCAAGGTAGAGTACTAACTTGGTATAGTAAGTACTATACCGTTTACTCGTGAACACCAGACTAGGCTAAGATAGGTGGTAGATAGATGGTGTCATACTATCTACTCGTATATATGAAAACTCGTAGAAAACCACACACCTGTATTCATACCTATTTCATCGTTATACTTATCAAAAGAATACACATCTGTAATGTCCACAGTTCGCACCGCCACCATTTCCCGCTACGCCGCGGTAAACATATCGACATCAAACTCATGCTGTAACCACATTTTTAATTTGGATAATTTTCATTTATGATTCCCGTATGCTCGCGGTTTTCCCCGTATACATTTATATTTCTTGGGCGACTATAACAACAATGAAACTTCTTTTGTGTCTAGCTTAACTTGTAAACGATCGTTTACAAGCTTCTTTCAAGTAAAACTTCTTCATTTGTCGTAATTTATCACACTACTACAAGGCAAACTCAAGTTAAAATTACTTTATAACTATAGTCCTATATTATATAGTGACTTACAATACAATATTGGTATACTATAAGTTTCTGGATAATGTAATAATAGTTTGGGCTGTAACTCCGGGTAATCCCCGGGATCATCGATCGGAAACATTGTCAAACTGACGAAGTAGATCCGAGAGCCCATGCAATATTAATACGTCACGGAACTAATCTATCACGTCCAAGATATAGGAAGGCAAATTGAAGGACATTTTTCTTGCAGATTATGGCGTTAAATATTCAAAGTATTTTCGTCTTAGAATTCGCTTCCTGCGGCGGTGTTCCCGAACCTATACGACATTGGAACCTTCAAAAAACGAGCCAACGTCTTTTTAAAAGGCCGGCAACACTCCTGCTATACCCCTGGTGTTGTGGTTGTCCATGGGCAGCGGTGATTACTTACCATTAGGTGACCCGCTTGCTCGTTTGCCGCCCTATGTTAAAAAAAAAACAAAAAAAGTACTGGAGTCGGCATTCGAAAATAAAGAAGAAAACATTTATCATTTCTCCCAAGGGTGAGGTCTACTTCATAGATCGTGCGCTCTCATTATCATTTTCTTCATTATAGATAATCTCGTTTTAAAATGGCGAAATCATCCAGTGATTTGTATTATGAAGCATATTAGCGAAATTATTTCTCATATTTATTTATATCTTACTAGCAGTTTCAGAGATATTATATAATGGCTCCTACGTTATCTATTCGACGACTCCCAAAAATTGACACTGATTTAAAGCTATAATATTTTGACCAAATCGAACCCAACTTGACGAAGTATGTTTCTCCTGTGATTTGAATCCCCAGCCTGTAAGCTCATAAACCAAATGCCTAAACCACGAAGGCAGTTACCAGCAGTAATGTTAATGAAGTGTGATCCTCGCGTCTCTGATAGAATGTTAACAATTCAGAGCTGCGCCGACGCAAACGCTGTTTGTTCTCTCAATAATGCAGAGTCGTCGCCGACCGCCGGAACACAATTACCAGGGAAACGTTTTACTACAGTTTGCAGTTTGAACACCAGTAAGGAACCGACATTATTTTATTTCTACTGACTTCAAGCAAGGGGATTTAATGTACTTATTATATTTTAGGAAAAAAATATTACAAAAGATTCTACTACGATTCACAAGTCGTAGCATTGCTTCAATTCGTAGCACTGCTACAAATCGTAGTACTACTAGAACGCGTAGCACTTGATAGATTAAGTAGACTCTAGAAAAATATAATACATTATATATGTATGTATATTTACATATATTTTTAATGTCAGGAATAAATAACTATGATTTTATGAATATATTTGTACTTTTACTTATTACTCAAAAATTCATAATGTAGGTAAAGGTAGTTCAAATAAAAGAAACGATAAAATCAGACTTAATTGTTTAATCCATAGAATTGAGCCCCAATTTCTTTAGATTTCTAAGCTACATTCTACTAAGACTTCGGAACGACCACTGCTGAGAAGAAATCCCGAAAGAAACTCATTAAAATAGTATTGGTCCCTAACATGACATGGGCTATATTCTTTACCACGGATAGGCCACTATTATTTCACAGAAATCCACACAACATAAAACATGAAATATTATTTAAACACAAAGAAATATTCATATGACAAGGCAAAAGTATAACAATAGGTATAAATTTCAATTACATCTAATACTTATCTTTATATCTGAACACCACCAGCTCCGAATTCAAAGTGCACCGGAAAATTAACCGTCAATGCTTTATAAACTGGCTGCCGCACCACAAAGTATCGATTTTTCAAAATCGTCAATACAACTACCTACTATTCACAATTAGTCAAACTATTATATTATGCAAAACTTACTAAATTATTAATTTGGTATTTACAAATTAAAAGTAGTTATCAAAGCTTTAATTAAATACATTTATCATTTTTCAATTTGAATCAAACAGGAAGTTATAAAATATCACATCTGTGGCGCCAATGACGCCTTCCGATAATAATAGCAAGCAACACTAGTTATAATTAACTAAAATCAGAGTATTTATATTAAAATAAACTAAAAGTTACCAAAAATATTACAGTTAAATTTTAAATATCTAACACGGCCATACTGACACATACTTCGTCCCGAAGTATACTTAATTATCAAACTATTGTTTCTCAAATACAAAACAAATTAATTACAATCTTATATATCAACTGACTGAACACTGTTGCCATTACTTTGTTTAAACATGTACAATTTACACAGATATCATTTTATAACACAGCATAACAAAATAATTGTAATCTTATAAATCAAGTGAAGGCACAATTGTCATTACTTTATCATAACATGTACAATTTACACATATCTCATTTTATATCACAACAATACAAAATAATTGTTATCTTATATACCAAATAAATTAACACTATTTCCATTACTTTGTCATAACATGTACAATTTACACATATCTCATTGTATATCACAACAATACAAAATAATTGTTATCTTATATACCAAATAAAGGAACACTATTTCCCTTACTTTGTCATAACATGTACAATTTACACATATCTCATTTTATATTACAACTAAACAAAATAATTGTAATCTTATATACCAAATGAAGGAACACTATTTCCATTACTTTGTCATAACATGTGCAATTTACACATCTCATTTTATATTACAACTAAACAAAATAATTGTAATCTTATATACCGAGTGAAGGAACACTATTACCATTACTTTGTCATTACATATACAATTTACACATATCTCATTTCATATCAAAAATCTCATTTTAAATCACAACAAAACAAAATAATTATAATTTTATATTCCAATTGATGCAACACTGTAAATTGCCATTACTTTGTTATAACATGTACAATTTACACACATCTCACTTTGTATCACAAATCTCTTTTTATATCACAACAAAACAACATAATTATAATCTTTTATTCCAAATGATAGAATACTATTGCAATTACTTCGTTATAACATGTACAATTTAGACATCTCATTTTGTATCACAAATCTCATTTTAGATCACAGAACAGTTAAAATCTTATTTGCTATTACTTTGTTATAACATGTACAAATTACACACATCTCATTTTGTATCACGAATCACATTTTATATCAAACTAGCTTTTGCCCGCGGCTTCGCCCGCGTGAATTTCCCACGGGAACAGTGCTTTTCCCGGGATAAAAAGTAGCCTATGTGCTATTCCAGGTCATTATCTACCTCTGTACCAAATTTCATCGAAATCCGTCCAGTAGATTTTGCGTGATTGAGTAACAAACATCCTCACAAACTCACAAACTCACAAATTCACAAACTCACAAAGTCACATCCAAACTTTCGCATTTATAATATTAGTATGGAAGTATGGATACTACGCCATACGGCCCTCACTACCTCGCTTTAGCAGTCGGGAGATAGTAGGTTTTCTTTAAATACTACGTCACTACCTCGCTTTAACAGTCGGGAGGCGGCAACATCATCTCAATAATCACTTTGCCCCCAGGCCCTCACTACCTCGCTTTAATAGTCGGGAGGATAGTAGGTTTTCTTAAATACTACGCCACTACCTCGCTTTAACAGTCGGGAGGCAGCAGCATCATCTCCATAATCACTTTGCCCCCAGGCACTTACTACCTCGATTTAACAGTCGGGAGGTTAGCAAGTTTTCTTAAATATTCATATTTATTACACAATCACTAGATTTACTTCAACCCAAATTTGCGATTCTTGTTTCATTCTAAGATAGATTACCACGAAAATAATGTATTCACTTCGTTTTAAATTAGCAAAGTTAAATTCGAGCATTTCATAGAAAAATTAGGAGAAAACAAATAACACTCTAATAAAATGACATTAACATTATTACTATACATCGTTTCTCCTCCCTTTTTTTTTAACTTGACGAAAGGACAAAAATATTGGCAAGTTACATATACATATATTACTAAACATCATAAACTGAAATGAACTAAAATTCGCATTTTGGGTTTCAAAAATTCTTAGGTACTACTAATCTCATCAATATCTTTAGATAATGATGAACTGGATGAACTGCACTTCACTTAGCCAACACCTCAATTATGGTTTACATAAACGGTGATTCCAATTTCAAAGTTATGAGTTGTATCGTCAGATTCTTTTTTTCTAATTTATTAGCCACTGTAATCGCCGATACAAGCTAATTGTTATTGATCTACCCTAACATTTTTTTTTTATTGACTCTGATACGTCTACGTCTTGAATACTCGGGTCGATCGGTATATCTGCATTACAGCTTATAAGTAAACAAAAGGGAGTGAAGCCAGTCTATTTTTAAAAAGTGTTACGAGTATTATATGATGCAACAAGACTTTTCACAAATCGCTCGGCCAATCTGACGACCTATTACAAGTTGGATTTAAAATTTTATGATAGTAGCGTAATTAAGGTGTTAACTTCAGCTTTAAATATCGAACAGATCAAAATGGCTAATGAATATTGGGAAGAAATATGCCGTGGGCAATATTGTGCAGCTTGCTCAAGTACAAAATTATCATTTTTTCTTAAATAAAAATGACTACCTTCATTTATCATAATTTCCACGATCTTCTTCAAACGGTCTTCAGACCTCCTGCCAAGTTATTACAAAGCCCTGGAGGGCCTTACCACCTCTGGCATCTGCGGCGGTCTGGATGCTGCTCCATTTCAGCCCGTTCGCGAGGACCTCGATGCTATCGCACCGAATCCTAGCTCCGCAGTCACTGTCCTTGCCACTGGGCAGTGGTGATGGTGACAGCATCTTGGTTTCCATCCTGAAAATAGATCGGTGTTATAATCTGCACAAGATAAATCGAATCCCGCTTCTGATGATAGATTAAGTAGACTCTAGAAAAATATAATACATTATATATGTATGTATATTTGCATATATTTTTAATGTCAGGAATAAATAACTATGATTTTATGAATATATTTGTACTTTTACTTATTACTCAAAAATTCATAATGTAGGTAAAGGTAGTTCAAATAAAAGAAACGATAAAATCAGACTCAATTGTTTAATCCATAGAATTGAGCCCCAATTTCTTTAGATTTCTAAGCTACATTCTACTAGGACTTCGGAACGACCACTGCTGAGAAGAAATCCCGAAAGAAACTCATTAAAACAGTATTGGTCCCTAACATGACATGGGCTATATTCTTTACCACGGATAGGCCACTATTATTTCACAGAAATCCACACAACATAAAACATGAAATATTATTTAAACACAAAGAAATATTCATATGACAAGGCAAAAGTATAACAATAGGTATAAATTTCAATTACATCTAATACTTATCTTTATATCTGAACACCACCAGCTCCGAATTCAAAGTGCACCGGAAAATTAACCGTCAATGCTTTATAAACTGGCTACCGCACCACAAAGTATCGATTTTTCAAAATCGTCAATACAACTACCTACTATTCACAATTAGTCAAACTATTATATTATGCAAAACTTACTAAATTATTAATTTGGTATTTACAAATTAAAAGTAGTTATCAAAGCTTTAATTAAACACATTTATCATTTTTCAATTTGAATCAAACAGGAAGTTATAAAATATCACATCTGTGGCGCCAATGACGCCTTCCGATAATAATAGCAACCAACACTAGTTATAATTAACTAAAATCAGAGTATTTATATTAAAATAAACTAAAAGTTACCAAAAATATTACAGTTAAATTTTAAATATCTAACACACTACTAAAACGCGTAGCACTACTATGACGCGTAGCACTGCTACGACGCGTAGCACTGCTACAACGCGTAGCACTGCTACATTGATGTTTCATCTATATACTTATCTATATAAAAATGCAAGTTCCCTCCGCAGTCGACTTATGTCTCACCGACCGAGAAATTCCCACCGGGTGGAGATCTGAAAGTCTGGAAGACTCTAAATAGTCTTCGGGCTGCTGTTGGGTGATGCCGTGAAAACCGCGTTAGGTGGGGTTTCTCGGCAAATATTATGTGCGATTGTGGAGCTGTGAAATCTATGGCTCATCCCTGGCGTGTCCGAATTGCCCCGAATCGTGTACCATAGAGGACCTTTACCAGGCCAACGATAGGGCGATTGTCGTTGCGACCTACTGCTCTGGGAAAATATAGATGCCATTTCGAATCGTCAAGAAGAAGAATATAAAAATTGGCTTGGTATGGTATGATTATAGACCAACACGGACTTCTTGCACGCGGAAGTCCTTGTTGCTCGAAGGCTATGATGCGTCATACCAAATACTGTATAAACTCGAGTTTATAAGTATTTGGTCATACTCTGAACAACTCTATGCTGTGAACACAAAAATATTCCCAATTTAAAAGTTTTCAAATTTTAGGCTTCAAAAAGTAAATTTCGCCAATACAGCTGTTTGACTCAACTCAACTCGTGACCAAAAATGTATTATCTCGAGCTTCGAAAGGTCTCGGTGTATTCATAGTCGTTAAAACCCACTAATCCGCATTGGGCTCGCGTAGTGGGTCACGGTCCTCCCTATACATCCATAAGGAAGGTCTGTGCCCCAGCGGTAGGGACATTGCAATGGATAATGATGACTCAAGTTGGATGAAATCTCTCGGAAAATTGCTATAATAATATTTGAAATACATAGGCTCTGCTACCTCAGAGTACGTTGAAGGAAATTTCGCCTGTTATTGACACATTGGTTCGGAGATATGAGCAGCGAATGAAGATGAATTTCCTGCCAATGCGAGGTGCCGCAACAAAATATACCATTTTTATGGAATTTCGATGTCTATCTTTATAAAAAAGATAAAATTGCACGTAACTCGAGAAATGTTGTACTAAAACGAATTTTTTTGGTCTAAATATACCTATAATCATTATAAGTATAAATTCAATAGAGGTTATATTTTTACTATTATCTATACATATAATAAAACAGTAAAAATATATTTTCTGTACATTTAGTATTTTTGACTAAAATGGATAGAGGGACACTTAAAAAGAACAATAGAAAGCAAAAAAAATTTTTCGAATTTCTTGTCTGTCTGTATGTATGTACGCGTTTCACGCAAAAACTACTGGACGGATTTAAATGAAACTTTTTTTATTGTATAGCTATTAAGCCTAGGCAACATATAGGCTATAATTGATTTTGAAAACTGGAACACCTGACGAAGAACCATAACAGAACAGATAAAAAATAAGAAATATGGAAATGGTGCCTTAACAAAAGTCGTTCAACCTGATGAGCATTTTTTTGCTGACGTATAAAAATTGAAGATCTGTAACATCTAATGAATAACTCCAAGATACCAGCTCCACTATAACATATGGAAATGGCGCCTTAGCAAAACTTGATTAATCTGATGAGCATTTTCTGTAGACGTATAAAAATCGAAATATAAAGATCCAAAACATCTGAAACAGTTTGGAACACAAAAGACTTTTCATCTAAGCGAAACTCACGCGGGCGAATCCGCAGGCAATAGCTAGTATAATATAAAAGCAGAGTGGAGCCTAGATGCGTAGTTATAGTATAATTTAGTTTTATGGCATATAGGTTTATCATGAATCACAATAAAATCGTTTAGCAGATTATCGTCGTATTTTATCTGTAAATTTTCCGATTACGGGAAAACAAACAGCAAGTCCTCGTTTAATTTGATCGAATCGTATATCTGCCAACAGTTTGCCAATTTAGCAGTCTATTTGTCGGTCAGACAAATAAAATTAGCCACGTTTGTATTTATTTAATTATAATTATTACTTACATTACATTTCCTTTTCCATGTGACTTGCGGCCTTGTTCACATCGTCCGCCCGCAGCACAACACCTCAACAAGTCAATCAGTACTTTACTACATCTGCTGTCGTTCTGCCGAGCCAGCTGTCTTTGGTCTTCTTAGTACTTCAAATTTAGTTTGTGTCTCCTTCCTTATATATATCTTTTCTACACAGTCGTAGTTTCATTTCGAGCAACCGTTTAAGCTTAAAGTTCGAGCGCGATCGAAACCACTCCCCAGCACAGCTGTACGTAGGACGCCTGAAGCAGAATAGTTAGAGAGGTACTACGTGGTCTGCAATCGGCAATACGTTCGAGAGCAGTACGTATGTCCGCGGCAGGCAGTTGCGGACAAGTTGCTGGCGACCGTCAGAGAGCGGCGGCCGGCACTTGGCACGGAGTGCGGGTGCCGAGGTAGCGGCTTGTTTGCTTCGTTGTTTTCCATATTATTTTTAAATATTAATGCTCTTTCAAATAAAGAACATCACGGATAGAATATACTATGTTAATATTTCAAAAAAAACTAGTTCCTTAGTTGTAAATACAAATAACCGTTCGAAGAAAAGGAAGCCATAAATCACACATGTTAAGCTTTATTTTTCTTATATTCAATATTAAAGAGCACAAGCGAGCGTGTACTTAGGAGAAGTTAATAATTAAACCGCATGTTAAACATTACTCAAGTTGACGGCATTAGTTACTATGTGACGGCGTTGGAAGCAACGATGTTTAAGGTATATCCATGTACGAACACTAATAGAAACAGTTGATGGTCATATAAAAAAAAATCTGCCAATAATTCAACAAGTCATAAGGGTTCAATAAAACAAAATGTCCCATTAATAGGGCTATACAGACTGCTTGCTCCCGTCCTGAGTCAACAGTCAACACTGTTAATGCATTACGTTGATATTTTCTTTGGAAGTGTTGGAACAACGACCCCTCCCCCCTCAGCGCCGCACCCCGCCCCTCGCCTCTCCGCAAACGATCTCCTCAGGAAGCGCGAATAAAAGGGAATAAAGGTTTTCCGGTGACAAGCGGTAATATCGTCAGTTTTATTGTTCGCATATTGTAACGGATTTATTGTCAAGAACACCTCGTTTTATAGCGTGCTCTAGGGGCGAGGGGGGGGGAGCATTCGGTGACAAATATCCGTTCTTCGGTTTATTTCCCTTCCCGTATATCGCTCTGGTTATTGCGAAAAAATATCATTGTATATCCTCCGTAACGGACGAAATATATTTGTCTTGTTACGTTTCCGGTAGTTCGTTATATCGGAGCCACGTATTAGTTCGAGCTAGGGCGCTTAAGTTGCGTCCAAGTAATGAAAGTTTGATAGTTCACAGTGAGTTCCCCCAGTCGCCGACCTCCTGAACTTCGCCTCTTGAGACATACACCACAGGCTTGACTCTTGATCTTATTAATTTGTGTGCTTCTCTAAACCAACGAGAGAATAGATAAGTAACTATAGATTGATTCGTCAAAGTGGAATCGAATAAAGATTAAGATTATTAATTAGGTTTATATTGATTTAAGAACTCGAGTTTAGTTCAAAATTATTTTACATACTTATGGCGCTCTCTCGTTTCGGAGGAGCAAGATCCACTTTGGGGCCACTGATCCAGCGGAGTAAGTAAGGCTCTCAAGAAGTGTCCGAAGTTATCGATGATATTACAGATTGACACTTCTGATAATCATACCTGCATACGGAGAAAAAGCGAAGCTTTTCTAAGCCAGTTATTTCAAAGATTTAGAACTTCTCCGCGCGGAGGCTTATGATTACTTTAAATATAGTTCTTATCTCTTTTTTTTTATCAGTATCTGAACCACTTGCTGTGTTAAAAATAAAGCCCGCTACACACCGGCCGCCATTTGTCTGACAAATCGCGCCGTTTAATGACCGCCCGCAGCCGCTAATGAGCCGCCCTACATCTTACTTAAACGTCCGTTCCTAAGTAAGCTTGTAATCACTCTTTTTCAAAGTCTTTGACTTTTGCAAACTTCCTTGTAATATATTTTTCTCGATAAAATATCAGATCAGTCATAGACAGAAAGGGGTTACATTTAAATATAAGATAACAAATAGACAGAAAGAAGCTTACAATCACAAATTTGTTCAATTGATTGGATGATAATTATGTGTAACTAGCTTTTGCCCACGGCTTCTCACGCGTGAATTTGCCACGGGAACAATGCTTTTTCCTTAAATGGAAGGATCCTATATCCTTCTTAGTACTTCTATGTGTTTGCGAAATTTCAGGAAGATTGGTTCAGTAGATAAAGCGTAAAGAGGTAACAAACAAACAAATTCACTTTCACATTTATAATATGAGTTACTGTTAATATGTTTATCTAATACGCGTCCTAGCGGCACCCCATTTTTATTTACTTTAAAATGAGAGAAAAATTGAAGGCATATATTGATCACCATTTTGTTAATAACTACACATTATTTTAGATTGTTAAAAGTAAAGATAGTTATTAAAGTTTTTATAACTTTACATTTTTACATACATATGTATTTATATTAATTGGGGGAAGTTAAAAGCTTTATCTCCTTCAAATCTTCATGATAATTTACAAAGTCACTTTGTAATTAAGTCTATGTATAATTGTCTAAAAAAGAATTCATTTGTGAATAGATGTGAGAACGGGGCGGGGCGCGGGGCGCGGCGGCGAGGCGAGCCAAGTCACACTCGACGCCGCAATTAGAGACTGTCAATACGAGGAGTTACGAGTTTGTGCCGCCAGAGAGCGTCGTTAGCGAAGTGCACTCATGGCCACTAGTACCACCTAGCATGTGCGGCCGAGTGACATGTCCACAGAGATGCGGTATTATGGCAAAGAAAAAATACAATGGTCAATATAGCGACAGAGTTCCTGAAATTTTGATAAAGTATGAAAAATTACTTCTTAAGTAAAAACTGTTGCGATAACATAGTATTATTATGATTAGCATGCCTGGCATCACCGGTAAACTGTAAGATTGTATCATTGGGTCAGGGATCAATAATCAGGGATAATTTTCGACAAACTGCATTCGTCAAACGTGATTCGACCTTTGGTCACTTCGATCGAGTAAGATAATATTAAACGTTTTTTCGGTCAACCGCTATTCACAATAGTCGGCAGAATGAAAAAATCCACTTGTGTTCCGGCCAAGTGATTATTCGGCCTAATATACGGGACTCTTTTACTTTTTCAGTTCAATGTCACCTTATTATTTTTTTATAAAGTGCTTTATATAAAGCCATTTCCTATATTTCTTTATAGTGCCACTTTTCTATTAATATAAAGAACTCCAACAATAATGGTACATGGTAATGATACATGTTGTGATGTCGTCTCAGATTGGTGGAGACTGGAGCCCGTCGACGGCTGGGCCTGCAATTGGCGAACAACATACACGCTTGTCCTTTCCAGGCTGATGCTCGGAATGTTTTGTGTCACCCACCTGATTGAGCAGGTACTTTTAGACAATCTCCTTTATCCGGGATATTTCCTTACATTACGAACTCGTCATAACACGGTAATAAAATACTTTACTTAGTATTTTATGGAGTGCCCGAAATATTCTAACTTCCTATTATGATACAATTGAACCCTTTTAGTAATTACTTATATAAATGTTGCTTTAGATCACAGCTTCACCTGCTTAAGAATTGCATTGATTGTTATAAATCATGTTGATTTTCGGGATCAAATTCGGGTTGCTTACATGCCAAATTATCAATAAGCCAAATTTATATCGATACAGTAGCTATCTTGTCTTTACCCTTACATGGACACGTTTAGCTGGAGAGCGCCGGGCTAATTGAATAAGTGGAATTGAGTTGAGATTCAAGTATAGTGACAGGTTACTAGCCAATCGCCTTCATATGATAAGAATTCCTACTACTTTAAAGCCCTTTTCCTAGACTGACTTTCACAATTTGCGTGGGAAGAGAAGCAGCTGACACATTCTATGTTTTTTCTTCGCTCTCAGACCAGCATAAAAGTAATTTTTGAATTAATAAATTAGAAAGAAACGAAAACAGAAACAAATCTTTCGTTTATAATATTAGTTTAGACTTTTCTAACCTTCTGAAGTTACTTTGTTGGCGTTTTCTTTCGGTCCGCGCCGGGTCGCCATTCCGAAGGTCTCGTCCTATTCCCAAAGCTTGGAAACGAAACGTTATTATATTCCCACATACTTAGTATTCACACATGAACTGTTTTTGATGAACTGAGTTTGTTTTAATGTTTTGGATCCGTGGCCGGTCGTCTGTACAATCCCATGCGAGTTACTGAATAAACAAATCTTAGATTCAGAACCCTTTCGGCATACGAAATTCTAACGAAACCGTTTTGTATTTTACGTGAAATTATCTTATACACTAGGGGCATCGAAATACAACTACTACGTAATGATTTTATCAGCATCATTTTAGCTGTATTCGTTACCATGCCCATTCTGGAGCTCCTGGGTTCGATTTCCGGCATGGGCAAATATTTGTACTTTTTTTCACAGACATTTGTCTGCAGTTTTGTGTGTGTTGTGCTCGTTTCTCTGTGTGTGCCCATCGGACCCATGACATTGTAGTGGTACCCAGTGGCGGGAAATCACGTAATTATGATTTCAAATATGATCGTCTAGGTTTTCTTTAAAATAGAGATTATGTCAAGATAATTCGCAACTTCAGGTAGATTATGACTAAGAGAACGCGCACTTCCTTTGTTAACGGGTTATGGCGGCCATACATCACCTTAATTAACTTCACACTGCATTGGGTGAACAGAAGAGCCCTCCTGTGTCCGTTTATTAGACAATTTATAACGATTTCTTTGCTGGAGGTTACTAAAACAAGATAGGGTGAATCCAACTATCAATTACTTTACTAAGACCGGACCAATAAACGGACGATCGTCAGGTGTCTTCTGTGCGGGGCCTTTAGCTCGTCCGCCACTCAGGATCAATTTCTCGCTAGCTCGATTGGGGACCCTGCGCCACACGGGCCTTTTAACATTGTCATTGGGGCAACAGACCTGACACTCTTTTATAGCTGAGAAGCTTGCAAATCGACACCGCAAGGGTGGATATTAATAAGGCTTTATAGCCTGCCCCAGTCCCATGGGTACAAGTTTTATAATTTCATAATTAGTTATGGGTTCAAGTTGGCCAACCTGAGGTCGAGTGTCAGCTGCTATATGAGAGGATGTGTGTATTTGGGAGCCCAGATATTGCATCGCTGGTGTCACCAGAATCATGTGAGATACAAGTGATAGCCTTGAGCCACTTAGAACTTTACTTTACTCGTATATTTGTATATATGTCCACAAATTCAATAGGACTCTATCTAGATCTGAAGTTGCCAATATCAACATCTTATTCTGAAAAACTCATTAACCAGAGGTATGATACTTCCAAATACCTACTCATTCCCTTTGTCGTCTCGTCGACTCTGCAAAGTAGCTCGTAGATCTCCCTTCTCGTTCAGATAATTATGTAGTGAATAATATCCTCTTTTACCTATATATTCGGTAATCAACCCCCAAATTCTTGTAATGAACTTACTATGTATTCTCAAGTGACTAGAGTTCAAAGTAAGTTATAAAATTAAGTACTGTATTCCAATAATAAGGCTAAAATAACGTTCCCCAGGTCTCTAATACGATCAAATAAAATCTAATCAAATCAAATTAATGATGCCAGGACTCTACTCTCTTTTCAACAATAAATTCCCAACTTCTCTAGATTGAGTAAGTAAATAAACCTATTAATTTACGTAAATGCCCATGTTTCTTTAGATCAGTTTATCTAATAAATGCTCTGTCAGAATTGTCTCTAATTTCAGGTTTTGTGATCAGTTTTCAGGTTATGAACTTATAATATTGGAGACCCTTCTTATTTCAAAACAGGTATGTCCGTAATCAATAGAATAGGTTGATTAAAACATTAAAGTAATTTGGATTAAACTATAGTCTCCATCATTATAAGTTCTAGGTCTTAAATTTAAGGAATAAAACATAAAAGTGGAATACTAAATTTTTAATTAACTAAATTTATTATAATATCAAGAGTATTCCAAATTAAAAGGCAAATGAACTGATTTATAGGTACGGTCATCTCGTCACAAGATCTAGGCAATTAGATATTTACTCTCTAAAACAATGGTTCTGCAAATTTTGCTCAAGGAACAGATATAGACCTTATGATTTTGATAAGCGCAGAGTGTTTCAGTTGGATCATTCTAAAGTTGTAGGAGAAAACCAACACACAAGAAAAAACTCCTACGATCGTCTTAATTCTAAAACACACATGCTTAATATATTATCAAAGGTTGTTGGGTTATTTCTACAATACCTACTGATTTGGTTTCTCTTTCCCTTAAGTTACACAAGTCATATATTCTTTTAACAATACCCCTCGTTAAGCGCGTACACACAATTGTTATCGTTAAAATTAAAATAAACAAGAATATTAACACAATTGGGAGAAATGTCTGCCTTCTGTTAGGCTATTGTTTCTCAGTACTGGAGTTAAATCGATTGAAACCATTTCTAATATATTTTCTACTCAAATTTATTTACAATGTGGCCTAACAACCTTTGAATACTTATTCTAGTACAATACCAAGTCTCTGGATCTGTAGAACACTGAATTTAATATAACACAAATATAATTTAACACCTTTACTATTTTTCTAAAATTACTTTTGAAAAAGAGAAAACAACACCACCAATGGATTAATAGATAACGCGATTTTGGCTTCGAGTTAAGACCCGATCGCTAGCGGTCTCGAAACCAGACTGCCTGTCTGCCTTCATCCCTTCGATCTCGAAACTATGCTACCTCCCTCGTCTCCTGCGTCGCCCCTCTGCGAGTGCGCATCCAATAAGGTCTCCACCTGAAATTTGCATTCCTGTAAATCTTCTGTGATTGGTTACATCCTGTGTTGGTATATTTTGGTAACGCCCTATCTTTTTTTTCTTTTATAATTTTTTCCATAACCAACCGTTTTCTAGGAATCCCCTTATCCCAACATTAGTAAAAAACCTTTAGATGTATTTATGACCACGCCATGGACCATTTGAGCAATTCTTTAGTTTTAAACGTAACCCGATGCTCTTTGTTTCTGGTTGTTTTTATGATGATAAATGCATGTTATTTTAGGCGAAATTGCTTGCAGTTGTAAAGTTTCTTGTCATCGTAAAAAAAAATCTATTTGGGACGTTTATTTATTACTTTAGTTTATGGGGGTTTTATTTTTTGTTCTTTTAAATCGTGGGAATGTTTTGCGAAACTTTTAACTATTCAATTTGAGAAAGCAAAAAAAAAATATTTGGATGTTGACTATCTCACACTCCCCCAAATATATTTTGAAAACTCTACTCCTTCCCCTCTTTCGACTATTATGTGGTTTTCTAAATATATTTCCTACAAAACCCCTTTTTTTTTTCCACTCGCACCTATCTCGATTTTTCCACGATCGCTTCGGCAGTTGTACGCCCTAACTCCTTTTGCTTTTACTTATCTACCTCTCTTATCACTTAATTGTTTTTGTAATATCGAAACAAGTGGATCGCGTTATAGTTCCCTTTGATCTCCTTCGTATCTGCGTCTATCAATGTATAGACATTGTCATAGGGTACCCCACCTATGATATACGGTCCCTCATATAGTCGCATAAATTTCTTAGTTAATTTTTTATCGGCGTCTGATTTCACAAATGTCTTCAACTTTACCATATCTCCTATTTCGAAACGAATTAATTTATGATTTTTTCTATAGTGACGCTCCCTGCTGATCGCTGCTTTCGATGCATTTTGACGTGCTTTATAACGTATTTGTTCAACGGTATCTTGTTCGCGATCTCCCTCGTCAATTACGTCCATCTTAAAATCAGTGGATAATCTAACTCTTGTACCCCACACTATCTCGTTCGGTGCATACCCCGTTGTGGTATGTATCACTTTATTATAGCAGTCTTCTATATTTGGCAGCAAATCTACCCATGAACGATGCGATTTGTCACAATAAGTCCTGAATATTCTACCTAATTCTTTGTTCACTCTTTCAGTGGAATTTGGTCGCGGATTCCTAACAGATGTGTGCGTTAATTTGATACCTAAGTTATGCACCCCTGTCTCAAAAATACCTGATGTAAAATTGGTGCCTCTATCGGAACATAATGTTGTTATTTGGAGGTTCTCGTGGAATTTCCTTACACAAGTTAGCGAAGCCTTGCCACTCGCCTGTCTTAATGGATATAACCTGACAAGTTTACTAAAAACATCCTGCATTACAAATATGTACCTGTATCCGAATCTACCCGCTGGTAAAGGTCCGTATATGTCACAAAAGACCTTTTCTCCAACTTCACTCGCCCTTACTGGTTTAATTGGTCCCGTGTGAGACTCCAATGCATGTTTTGACTTTTGACAGATCTCGCAAGCCCTTATAATCCGCCCTATTACTCGTGACATATTTGTAAAGTAATATCGTTGTTTCATTAGTGCGTGTACCTTGTACCTCCCAAAGTGTCCTGTTTCCTCGTGAATACTAACTATAAGATCCCTTTGTAAATTTTCAGGAACATATAATTTTAGGGTACCCGTAGAACGGCCCCTCTTATAAAGGACCCCTTCCTTTAACTCATAATATTTCGTCTCTGGTGTACCTACAGTCCCCATTCGTCCCTTAATTTTATTAATAATGCGATCATTTTCTTGATAGGTAATTATCTCTTTCCATTTCTCCCTGACTATGCGTCCTGATTTTGATTCAAATAAATTCATCTCAGGCCCTATGGTCTTATTTGTGCATATATCAGTTGCCCCTTCAATATGGCGTGATAATACATCGGCTACGGTATTTTTGCTTCCCTTTACATGTTCGACCCTGTAATTGAACTGGCCTATATAATGTACCCAACGTATCATACGCGCACTCAACAATTTACAAGACTGTAGAAAGACCAAACTCTTATGATCTGTTCTAATCACCAATTGCGCTCCCCTTAGATATGTTTCAAATTTGGATAAGCTATAAATAATTGCCCACAGTTCTTGTTCAGTAACAGTCCATCTACTTTCGGTTTCTGACAAGGATTTGCTACAAAACCCTATCACTCTTTGTTCCCCTTCGCTTCCTAATTGATACACATAACCTGCAATCCCTAAATTGCTACTATCAGTCTGCAAATAATAAGTTTCTTTTGGGTTAGGTGTGCCAAAAGTACAGTGTCCACAAATAATCGTTTCACCCTTGTAAAGCAATCACCTATCTCTGGCGTCCATGACCACTTGATACTTAATTTTAACAAATTGTATAAAGGCCTAACCTCTTCGCTATACCGTGAGATAAATTTCCTAAAATAATTTATTAGTCCCAGAAATCCACGCAATTGTTTTAATGTTCGTGGCTTTGGAAAATCTAAAATGGCCTTGGCCCGATCTGGATCCATACGTATCCCTGTCGTATTCACTATGTGCCCTAACAATTTCACTTCTACGCATAAAAACCGGCATTTATCTACTCTCCCAGTCAGCCCTGCAGTTTCTAACCTGTCTAAAACTTGGTCTAGGTGTTTTAAATGCAAATGTATATCTCCGATAGTATATATTATAATATCGTCTAAATAATTCACACAATATTCACGCACCCCCTCTAGTATTAAGTCCATTGCCCTAGTGAATCCCGCCACAGACGTTTTCAATCCTTGAGGCAATACACGATATGTGTATGTTTTTCCCATAAAAGCAAACCCTGTGTACTTCCTTGAGTCCGAACTCAAAGGTAGCTGAAAATAGGCATTATTTAAATCAATTAAGCTGATGTAATTTACACCATGGAATGACTGCAAAATCTCTGATGTAAGTGGCGGAGACCCGGCGTCACCCACCATTCTTTTATTAAGTTCCCGTGCGTCTAACAAAAGTCTAATCGACCCGTCCCGTTTCTTTGTAAACGTTAATGGACTACAATACGGTGTCGATTCCTGCTGGATAACTCCTAATTTTTCCAATTCGGTTAGTTTCTCTTGTACCTGCTCCCTAAATGCCATGGGTACCGGATAACTACGTTTAATAAATGGTGTTTCGTCTATTAATTTTATGACATGTTCATATCGGTTGGTTAAACCCAAACCATCCGAAAAAACTTTACGATGCTTGCCCAACACGGGTAACAATAGCTCTATTTGTTCGTTACTTAAACCCATCCCTTCTAGACAAAAGTTCCTTCCTGCTGTATTGTCTGTACTGTTAACCGGTCCTATCTGTGTAACTGTTTGCGTGTTGTGGTTTATTACGGAATTTATTGTGATAGCATTCACTTCCCCACCTAACCGTTCAATCTCACATTCTGAACCTAATTTAACTTGGGACCTAACTCCTAAATGTTCTATCGTCATCATTCGTTCACTTCCACAATTTATTATTCCTCTCACCCGCTCTAGCCAATCATATCCCAATACCATTGATCTGGGTAACCGCCTCATGATCAATACAGGTGTTTCAATCACAGTACTGCCCAATTCGGCGTCCAATAACACTAATCGATTAGTGCTTTCACTACGTGACCCGAATGCCCCCTGTACCTGTATCGTTGGGATAGCGATCTCAGATATGTCACCTCGTTCACTTCGTATTGAATCATACAATTCTCTAGTTATTCCGCTGATTTGACTCCCAGTATCGATTAAAGCTCGTAAACTCCTTCCATACAACCTTACACTAACCTCAGGTAATCTAGGCAACGAATAATCACCTGACACGTTTTCAAACTCTTCTAACTCGTGGAATATAGTATATACCCCTCTCCTTCGTGTTGTGCAGAACTCGCATATACCACCGACTTCCCCACACTCGGCTACACTGTCAAACTGATTACCTAATAAAATTCCTACACTAGCTGCCACAGATAGACAATCCTCTTTTGTCTGATTTTCCATTTCCCTAAATAGTCGCCTCGGATTTCCTTCAACTTTTCCTAGACCTTTTCCTGGCTTCCAACCATACCTAGATAAAACCTTATACGAAACATAACCTAACTTACTCTCCGACTTATCTCTATTCCCAGTCCTACATAATGACAAGTGTTCGGGATCCACCTGCCTAGGAAAGTTCAGTTTTTGAACCATTATTTCCTTCAACCTCGCTGGTGTCTCGTGCCTTGCTCTCTCCTTCCTTAACAAACGAAATAGACGGTACGACCTTATTATCTTTTGGCTTGCTTGTCGATGGCACCGTATTATTAAAACTCGCCCTATATCCGGACCTATTCTGACGATAGCCTCGCCCTCTCGCTGAACCACGCCTATTTTGCCAATTGTTTGCAGCAATTGTAGCGCTAATTGGTAATCTCGAGCGCTGCCCACTGTAATTACCTCTCCTATAACTTCCATTTGTCATTACCCTACTTACTACACGGTTCCTATCTATAATATTCTGCTCTATGCTTCTAAGAAACTTCGCTCCATTCATAATTGTAGGTTCTTCGATTTTTGTGAACCACAACCTCTGAATGTCCAAAGGATAGTGTCTCATTATGGAATTTACTAAATCCCGTTCCCCAAATGCTATTGTTAGCGATTGCATGGATTCGGCTTGTTCTGCGAAATGTTCCGACATTGTAATTCCTGATTCGCCCGTATAAACCGTATTAATTAACTTATGGCGCACAGATTCCTGAATTTGCTCCGCCCAATAAATACGTCTAAAGTCAGCTTCGAAATCCGCAAAACTGACCCAGTCTTTTGAATACAGGTCCATGACTTTACGTGCGTGACCCGTAATGCATTCCAAGGCTATTTCCGTCTCACGATCTAAGCCATTTACTGCCCTAATATATTTTCTTAACCGTTTTAAAAACGTAATAGGGTTTGCGGATGACCTCCCGTCAAAACTAGGCTTGCTTACTGAAGGTTGTATTACATATACGTTCCGCGTCTCGCTAGCTACACTGGACGAGTTAGCTAAGGCAATGCTATCAGATCTTAGACTACCTAACTCAGCGTTAGTTCCGGTTCCCTTACTACTTTCCGGACGGGCTATGCTATCTTCGCCATCACGTGCCCTGTTAGCTTGCAACTGGTCTAACCTTTTCTCGAATTCGCCCAATTTTTCGAGGATTAACTTCAGACTAGTATTGTCTGCATTACTTATGTCGTTTCCTATCGCCATTGTCTCTATTCCCGCCTCACTCGATTTCCCTCGACGATTGTTACGTTTCCCCCTTCGCAAAGACATCACTTATACCCCTTTCTTATTTGTACTAAATATTTATTATTAGTATTAAATTTATTTATTATTATTTATTATTAGTATTAAATTTATCTATTATTATTTATTAGTATTTAATTTATTTAATATTATTTATTAGTAGTATCAACTTTATTTATTATCTATTTATTTCTTTAACTTTAATATTATGACGCTCTATAATAGACTATAATTTTCAGTTACTGAATTGAACAAATTTGGACACGCTTAGTTTATTGCTATTAAGGTGACCCCGACACTATAACAAGTTAAGTTATGAAATCTCAAGTATAAAATTTAATAAAATTTTGGTCCTGCAACACTAATTGTATGTGATCCTTTCTTCTCTTTCTCTCGGCTCCACCAGTCACTGCCTCGATGTCCTAGTTCATCCTGTAATAGTACACGCATATGAGTATTTGTTGACGCTGACCTCACTCCCCCGGATCCTTGTCTTTCTCCGAAATCCAGCACAGCAGACATACATTGTAGTAAATACATAATAGGTCATGTACATTTAGGATGTCTTATAATTCATGCACATAAAATAACAAGTAACGTGCGCCGCTCCCCCATGTCGCTGTAAGGATACAAAATGAATCAATAAATTAGACCAAACCTATGTCTCGTGCACTGCTCTCGTTATCTGTATTTCCTGAAATTTTCCCTTAAATCCTGATCACAATCCCTAAAATTCTACGTTGTGTTTTATATAATTGTTCTTAAATCATACTCCAGTCGCATCGTTGTTTCGAATACGCAGCTGGAGATCCTGGTCACGGCACCATTTCTGTAGTGGTACCCAGTGGCGGGAAATCACGTAATTATGATTTCAAATATGATCGTCTAGGTTTTCTTTAAAATAGAGATTATGTCAAGATAATTCGCAACTTCAGGTAGATTATGACTAAGAGAACGCGCACTTCCTTTGTTAACGGGTTATGGCGGCCATACATCACCTTAATTAACTTCACACTGCATTGGGTGAACAGAAGAGCCCTCCTGTGTCCGTTTATTAGACAATTTATAACGATTTCTTTGCTGGAGGTTACTAAAACAAGATAGGGTGAATCCAACTATCAATTACTTTACTAAGACCGGACCAATAAACGGACGATCGTCAGGTGTCTTCTGTGCGGGGCCTTTAGCTCGTCCGCCACTCAGGATCAATTTCTCGCTAGCTCGATTGGGGACCCTGCGCCACACGGGCCTTTTAACATTGTCATTGGGGCAACAGACCTGACACTCTTTTATAGCTGAGAAGCTTGCAAATCGACACCGCAAGGGTGGATATTAATAAGGCTTTATAGCCTGCCCCAGTCCCATGGGTACAAGTTTTATAATTTCATAATTAGTTATGGGTTCAAGTTGGCCAACCTGAGGTCGAGTGTCAGCTGCTATATGAGAGGATGTGTGTATTTGGGAGCCCAGATATTGCATCGCTGGTGTCACCAGAATCATGTGAGATACAAGTGATAGCCTTGAGCCACTTAGAACTTTACTTTACTCGTATATTTGTATATATGTCCACAAATTCAATAGGACTCTATCTAGATCTGAAGTTGCCAATATCAACATCTTATTCTGAAAAACTCATTAACCAGAGGTATGATACTTCCAAATACCTACTCATTCCCTTTGTCGTCTCGTCGACTCTGCAAAGTAGCTCGTAGATCTCCCTTCTCGTTCAGATAATTATGTAGTGAATAATATCCTCTTTTACCTATATATTCGGTAATCAACCCCCAAATTCTTGTAATGAACTTACTATGTATTCTCAAGTGACTAGAGTTCAAAGTAAGTTATAAAATTAAGTACTGTATTCCAATAATAAGGCTAAAATAACGTTCCCCAGGTCTCTAATACGATCAAATAAAATCTAATCAAATCAAATTAATGATGCCAGGACTCTACTCTCTTTTCAACAATAAATTCCCAACTTCTCTAGATTGAGTAAGTAAATAAACCTATTAATTTACGTAAATGCCCATGTTTCTTTAGATCAGTTTATCTAATAAATGCTCTGTCAGAATTGTCTCTAATTTCAGGTTTTGTGATCAGTTTTCAGGTTATGAACTTATAATATTGGAGACCCTTCTTATTTCAAAACAGGTATGTCCGTAATCAATAGAATAGGTTGATTAAAACATTAAAGTAATTTGGATTAAACTATAGTCTCCATCATTATAAGTTCTAGGTCTTAAATTTAAGGAATAAAACATAAAAAGTGGAATACTAAATTTTTAATTAACTAAATTTATTATAATATCAAGAGTATTCCAAATTAAAAGGCAAATGAACTGATTTATAGGTACGGTCATCTCGTCACAAGATCTAGGCAATTAGATATTTACTCTCTAAAACAATGGTTCTGCAAATTTTGCTCAAGGAACAGATATAGACCTTATGATTTTGATAAGCGCAGAGTGTTTCAGTTGGATCATTCTAAAGTTGTAGGAGAAAACCAACACACAAGAAAAAACTCCTACGATCGTCTTAATTCTAAAACACACATGCTTAATATATTATCAAAGGTTGTTGGGTTATTTCTACAATACCTACTGATTTGGTTTCTCTTTCCCTTAAGTTACACAAGTCATATATTCTTTTAACAATACCCCTCGTTAAGCGCGTACACACAATTGTTATCGTTAAAATTAAAATAAACAAGAATATTAACACAATTGGGAGAAATGTCTGCCTTCTGTTAGGCTATTGTTTCTCAGTACTGAGTTAAATCGATTGAAACCATTTCTAATATATTTTCTACTCAAATTTATTTACAATGTGGCCTAACAACCTTTGAATACTTATTCTAGTACAATACCAAGTCTCTGGATCTGTAGAACACTGAATTTAATATAACACAAATATAATTTAACACCTTTACTATTTTTCTAAAATTACTTTTGAAAAAGAGAAAACAACACCACCAATGGATTAATAGATAACGCGATTTTGGCTTCGAGTTAAGACCCGATCGCTAGCGGTCTCGAAACCAGACTCCCTGTCTGCCTTCATCCCTTCGATCTCGAAACTATGCTACCTCCCTCGTCTCCTGCGTCGCCCCTCTGCGAGTGCGCATCCAATAAGGTCTCCACCTGAAATTTGCATTCCTGTAAATCTTCTGTGATTGGTTACATCCTGTGTTGGTATATTTTGGTAACGCCCTATCTTTTTTTTCTTTTATAATTTTTTCCATAACCAACCGTTTTCTAGGAATCCCCTTATCCCAACATTAGTAAAAAAACCTTTAGATGTATTTATGACCACGCCATGGACCATTTGAGCAATTCTTTAGTTTTAAACGTAACCCGATGCTCTTTGTTTCTGGTTGTTTTTATGATGATAAATGCATGTTATTTTAGGCGAAATTGCTTGCAGTTGTAAAGTTTCTTGTCATCGTAAAAAAAAAATCTATTTGGGACGTTTATTTATTACTTTAGTTTATGGGGGTTTTATTTTTTGTTCTTTTAAATCGTGGGAATGTTTTGCGAAACTTTTAACTATTCAATTTGAGAAAGCAAAAAAAAATATTTGGATGTTGACTATCTCACAACATGACACAAGCTTAATTGTTTAATCCACTTATTTTTATTTATTAGCAAATTGTTCCAATGCCATTGGTTTTGTCATGAACCTCCCACTCCTCCGTTGTTTATACTAAGTCAGCAAATTTTAATAGAGCTCAGAGGAAACTCAAATATACTCGTAGGGTTAAAGCGGCGCGCCATCAGTCATCTGGCATTGAGAGCACTCCCGCAAGTAATCTCCCCGCATTATAACTTTCTCCTGCCCCTCCCCCTCCCTCAGCCTGCCCCTGCGACCCCCGCTCGACATCTGCCGCCACTTTCCCGTTGTTGTGATTGTTACGCGGGAAATCTGTTACATCGACAACTTTCTCTTCTCTCAGTGTATTATGGCCTTATATGTCATGCAATTTGGATTTTAAAACTATTAAGATTCTATAACGATTATGCTGGTCTGAGTGTAAAGAAAAAAATATAGAATGAAACAGTATCTTTTCCTGTCCCTCGGATCTAATTTCTTAACTAAAACACATCTTTTCCAGTCTGCATCAAACTTGTGAGCTGATGAAGCGATGTTCTCTACACTAAGCTATACTCTGGATCGTGTAAGAAAAAATAAAAGGTCATTGCCCTGGCACCTACAACAAGACATTTTTATTTTGCGATAATTATCGCTTACCATAGATTGGTATCGCAAACTATCGTCCCTCGTGAAATCTTAGTACCGGCGCGTAAAGGTAGTTGAGCTACACTGGCGTAACTCCAAATAAAATAAAGTCGAGGTATAACGTCACGTATTATAACGGCGAAATCTATAGGAAATATTAATTATTATTATGTTTCGAAGTTTATTATGATATATTAAATGCCTTCTTTTACTCAATTCCTTCTGTAACTGTAGAACCTAATATTTTTAATAAAGCAAATAAAATAAATGGCCCTTGAATTCGTAAAAAATCAAGTTATATCGGTTTGTCGCAAATCGCAATGTTTCGTGTGATGTCAGACTCGCTCCGCCTAGTCAGAAGTGCGGCACCTTTGGCTTGGCGGTTATTTTATTTATTTATTTAACCTTTATTGTACAAAAATACAGAGTAAAAGTACAATAGTAGAGCTTAATGCTAAAGCATTATCTACCAGCCAACCTTTGGGTTATACAGAAAATTTTAGGTGGGTGTATAATAAAGATATTATTACTAAGTACACTATACTTAAGTAAATAATAATATCATACATAATTAAATACGAATACCACAATAAATATTTATATAGAGGTAAATAAATATATATGTAAATAATACATAAGTATATATATAAATACAGTATATACAAATAATATAAGCAGCGAAACTCATAGATAGAATTTGTACACTTGTGTCTTTCTTTCTTGTGTCTACTCTACGGTTTTGACGAGCTCGACGCCCGCCCGGCACCGCGGTCTCGTACGAACTTCATTCCGTTGAATGTGCCCATATGGCCACATATGCTTTTGCAGGTTATTTTTAGTTGTGAATTATTGATTGTTATTGTTTCTCTATTTGTTTTTGTTAATGTTAATAGTTTATTAGTTGTTTTGTTTGATTGAGCAAAAATTGTTCTGGCTTCTATTGGCATAAAGACCCCCATATTTTTTTCTTAGGTAAATAAATATCTCTAAGTACAGACACAGACCAGTTACAGTTTTATTATCTACATTATGTAGATATGATCGTGGTTTCTGATATGTTTAAATATGTTGTTATTGTAACAATAAAAGTTATTCTCCAAAATACTGAATATTTTTTTAGTCACGTATCTGCGCCTTAGGCTTACATAGGTACTTTTGTTCCTTTTGCACAACCTGTCATAAGTTATATTCAACCCCACATACATAAATACTAATTGGGTTTGTTTTTATTTTAATGTCTTTAAAAAAATGTTTGTGACGTCTGACAAGGTCATTATGCTCACCCCGCCTCCTACTGCGATTCGCAAGGAGACGTATTTGCGATAATTTTGTAAGACATTGTATAGTATCGTTTCCAAAAATGGTGCACATTGGTAGAGAGACGTCAATGACCTTTTGTCCAGATTTATATCGCTTATACTATAGACAAAAATGAATTCACGTGAGCCATATTGCAAGTTGCAGGTCATACCCATGTAAGTCTTGCAACTTGCAATATAGGTCTTTATCCATACAAGTAGGAGAAAGCTGCGACAATGATGATGAACCAGATTCATCTACATATACACTACACTACATAAACCACAGAGGTACTGAAGCCTTTGGACGCAAGTCGACACTCGACACCACTTGACAATCACCGCTTGATGACAATGCTAGAGGTACTGAAAAATCACCTTAGGTACTAATATGAGTTGAAAAAAAAAAAATTAATTTGGTGCTGAAAGTTTGCCCCAGAAACAAAAGTGCGATAAATAGCTTCTCTCTGTTTTGGTAACTGCAATGGTTACGTCACGGCACTCGTAAATTTGTGAGTATTACCGAACACAAAGGCTCTTTTATGCCCAAACGAACTTAATTGTATGGAAGGGCATTGTACCTCGGAATATCCTGGAGCTGAGAAATGTCGCTCAACAACGACGGACATTATTCACCACATAAAGGTCGCGACAGCCTTTGTCCAGCGAGGCCGCTCGTTACAGCCTTTCTGAACTCTTCTTGTCTCTTAATTGGGTTGCAAGGTTAGTCGACCAGTCCCCCTAGTGTTTTTCTAGATCTCCCGCTAACGTTATTTATTTAACGGCCAACAGGTCTTTTCAATCTGAAAATCCATGAGGAACTCTTGGCAGTTGAAGAAAAATCTATTTTTCATTTGAAGAAGGTCCCTATTCTTATAAATTACATTTCCAGCAAGGCTTGCAGAAATCAGATAAATTTACACCAGATTAGTGGTTAATTATTATATAAACTAATGGATTGATCGTAACACTTGAGTTTACATTGCAACGAATAGCTCTTTATTGTGTGATGGGGCGAGCACCTACAATACAACTCAAGTTTCTGAAGCTGAACTTCCACAAAAACTCGTCTGTTTGACAACAAACAGCACCGCTTTACTTTCTGAATTAATTTATATCATTGTGGAGGATAATTCCGCCCTTGTTAGAATTAATCAGAAGTCGAAAAAGCGGAATAAAAATAAAGGAATTTGCGTTATTACGTGCGGCCGGGCTATTATAATAATTTGTTTTATGTAGGTCGAGCCGACGCCTGAGGTCCGTAACGACCATCCGTCAAGGCTTTAAGCTGTGCTAACAAGATTTGATGCGAACAAATTGAACAAAAACGGACATCACGGTATATAAATCATCAGTAATACAAGTCGTTTGTTTTAAGGATGATTCCCGCTACACCGGTGCGGTGCACGGCCGAGCCACGGCGCGGTGTAGCGTGAGTCATTCACCCGTAATCAATCTGACATTGTTCTGGAAAATCATAATTGATTATTGGCTCAGCAGGGATATACTGACATGAAAATCGTCTTTGCGATATCTATTGATTCATTTAGTTTGTTTTGAGTCCCGTAAGCTCTCTTTCTCCTGTTTTTCTTAATTTTTTGTCCTAATAAATATATCAGCGTACAATAAACCATTATTATCTAGTCTGACAAAATAAATAATATTAATTGTTTATTCTGTGAAGGAATGTGGATAGTTTCGCCGGTTTCGCCGGCATCGTAATCTAAAAAATATATCTAGCGTTTGAATTTAGACAATATGTCTAAATATCAAAGATAATTTGTGGTATCATTATCCCATGATTTCTATTACAGCGGCGTCTTGACACGCTTCCAGTCTTTTATGGATTAAATTCAAAAAGTGTAGTGTGTAGTGTAAACGCAACATCTGCGTCGGCAGTCGTGTTTATATTCAGGCCGGCATGCATAATGTAGCGCGGCCCTAAAAGGCTTTACCTGCCTTCATTCCATATTCTTAACTTACACCGCGACACTCGCTGCTCCAAATGTGCACATTTACATTTGCTTGATAACTCCTGTTGCCGAGGCGTCAACTACCTTCTAAGTTCTTGAGAATATGTTATCTATTTACTGAGCCCGCTACTGGGCGAAGTTCCCGATTTCTGATGACTGTGTCACACATAAATAAGAAAATGTGTTTTTTCTTTTAATTCTTTGTTGCCTGTAAAAAATAAAGAGAGTAGAACCTGACTCTTCTCTCTACTATCATTGAAATCGCATTTTAATCTAAACTTCTTAAAAAGAAGTTAAATCAATTCTGCTTGAATGATGAAGCAAAGTAAGGAATTGAATAGAAACAGACACACCGGGACGGGACAGGTAAAACTAAATAAAAGCTCGCAAACGGGGTAACATTTCGACGTGCAATTTTGCTGAAACTGCTTTTGTTGCATCGGAATCTTTCTGACCGTACAAGAATTTGTAAAAGCAATAAGAGTGAGTGTAGAGGTCTTACCTCGACGGGCGGGTGCGGGTGTGGGGGGCGGGGTGCGCGGGGCGCGGGGGGCTGTTATCACACCGTCCCTCGTAAACGTTACGGCCGGCACTATCGCCGCGTTCCGATACTCCCAATACTGCCGAATACCGCACTACGGCGTTTATCATCAACGTTATGTCTCCTTCTTTCTGACTTAGAAAAGGTTGGGTATAAATTACACCAGTGCTTTCTAACAGAAGTCACGTCTTTTATTAATTTTACGGATCCAAAGTTAAGCCAAGCGATATTTTGACAGATACATACTGACTTTAGGTTTGGGAATAATACTTACAATAGGGTAAACACTAATACTAATTCATTCATTAACCTATCCTATAAGATACTTACCAAACTAATGAACTCATGGGATGATAAGTCTCGTACAACAACGGGTTAATATTATACTAAGATGAGCATGATAGCGTTATAATCCTCGGATTAATAGTATGATTAAGATAACATAGGGAGCCGCAATAAGTGGCTCTCTTTGTATCTTGATCTCAACGCTTATGAAGGTATACTATTTGTAGGAATGGAAAGTTCTAACATCAGTGTGCCCATCATAGCATATGAAAATTAACGAAGAAAAAAACAAGTATTCATTGCTGGGTTAGAGCTAGGAGTGTGTTAATACATATCCCCTTAGCACAGCTCTAACCCAGCGAGTGAAACAAGTTTACTAGAATTACATGTAAACTTAATGATGGGATCTTTATCGGATTTAGTGAACTAGAACATCAATCGAATAAACAACACAATTATTGAGTTGTGACATGCGGTTGGAGAAGGAGGAGATTACAAAGATGCGTATCATATCAACCTACTGTTTGAACCGATATGGAAAATTGCTTTATCTGACATATTAGTCCATTGTAGTGAAACTGATAAAGAAGACCATAGATGCCCAACGACCAACGTAATTGCAATACGTTATTTCCCGATTACTCAAAGATTCCTGGACCGATTTGGAAAATTGTTTTATCTGGCATATATATACATATATACGGAATACAAACAGACAGCAGGTGGGACTAAAACGGTAAAATAAAATCTTTTTCCAAAAAAATTTAACCGACTTCGGTGCACTCAAAATCGAAAAATGATAAAGCTAGCTTCTGCTTGAGTATAAGTCGGTTAATTTTTTTTTGGAAAAAGATTTTATTCATTATCGTATGGACATAAATAACTGTATAATATTAGTTAATAAAAGTATACTATAAGGGCTTAGCAGCTTCGCAAAGCTACAGCACCAATTTATAACAATTATAAATATTGCTTCCAAATAGCCTCGCGACTCTCCTGACCCATTTAATATAAATAAGTATCAGTAATTGCGCCTGTATCAAACGATGACCGATCACGCGCTCGCGAAATAACGTGATACATCGCGGGCTCCGTACGTGACGGGACGGCGCGCGCTACACTGACGTCTTTGTAAATAGACATGGTCGTCTAGGACCAGTCTGAACGCAAACTAGGCGGGCATTAATTTATTACAAATTTTCCATAGCCATCTTCTGACTATACTATACTATATATTATTTTCAACACACATACTCGTAAAAAAGGACTCGTTTACACTTATAGTGGAAATGACAAAAAGATAGCGCCATTTTCCAAAAACGTATTTTTAGCGAACTTACTTTAACGAACTTGGAAAGAAATACAAACCTCATTAATTTAGTCTGGTGTATTTTTTCGATGCTAAAGAGCACTGTCAAGACAAGACAAAAAATATTCTGTCTTCGCCAACACGTTTACCCAAGAAAACAAGTAATGATACCAACACCAATCAATAACTTAACACAAACTGTAAAAATGCCGACAAATTCTGTTCAGTATCACTATAACAAATTGTACTTTTATTTAATAATTGTTTCAATAATTAAATGTTAAGACCACATGATTTTTTAGTGTGTTGAAAAACGTCGTATGATACACGTGTACATTTGATCATTACGAACACTCAGTTTTATTGGGGCGCGCTCGCCTTAACTAGCTTAACTTGGCACACTTGTATCATTATGTACTATTTTGCAAACACCTAAAATGCCCAAGTTGATTATTTCGTACAGTCGAACCGATACGACATTGGAACCTTCAAAAAACGAGCCTACGTCTTTTTAAAAGGCCGGCAACACTCCTGCGATACCCCTGGTGTTGTGGTTGTCCATGGGCAGCGGTGATTACTTACCATCAGGTGACCCGCTTGCTCGTTTGCCGCCCTATGTTATAAAAAAAAAAAACAGTCTCTAATTTCACTAAAACTCTGGACTTTTAATTGGAAGTTGTTTAGATCTAGGCTATGTTGTCTGTGGCATGCCACGATCGCAGACCGCGGAACAGAAAACGCGGGCAAGAGGATTCATTAACTGTACTAATGTGCGAAGCCAATTACCGGACTTGGCAACACCACCGCATCACGTCTGTAGGTACTGCTGTAGTTAGACGTGATGATAAATGTGTGATGTTTCACAGCTTGGGTTCTATCGTTCTATCCTAGAAAGCATTATTAAAACAACTATATTTATTTCTTACTCAACAACTTTGCGTCATGAAATTTAATATACTTTTTGCACAAAAAGTTCATAGTCAAGTGCGCTCTGAATGCACGTAATAGAGACAGGTCGAAAGCAATTGCAAAAGCAGCAACTTTCGTCCAGGGGACGGGCAATACAGGAGATCCCATGCCAGCACCATCTGCACAACCACGACCACTCTGACAAGTCACCAACTAAGAAGATACTTTTTTGAAGTGAAATTTTTTTAATTTTAGTTTTATTGCGCGTTATACCTACTAGTCAGAATATTTTTGCTTATTGCACTGCGTGGCCTCAATTCGTTACAACCGATGTACAAACTCTATTCAATAGACATTGTTATTTTCTTATTGTATATCCCGCTGGCAGGAACAAGCTATCGGCTCTAATACAGCGGCGGCGGCGGTAGCAGGTTTATCTTTATGGATATTGGTCTCGTCGCCGAGTCGATTTGCTCAGAGTCTGTGCGAGCCGCCGCAAGTAGCGCCGCTTTGGGATGATCGAGTGGCTGAGCGCTGCATTACCTACAGTAAGTTGTTCAATTTCACTGAAATTCTTGTACAAATTTATATGACAAGATAATATTTTTCTACATTTTATGTAGTTTGCACAGTGAGCTTTCTGTATTACGTTCTGTCGCTTGCCATTTCACTTGACAGTCCCATCCTATTCATAATCTTTTGTCTATACATCAAGAGATACAGAGAAGATTCAATGTATTTTGTATAGCCGAAATAAAATCCCAACGTTTGCAGCTACCGCTTATCTTTTAGCAGCTTTACTCATTCTCTTTATTAGTTTTTAATAAGACTTGACGGTTGCAAACACCCATAAAAAAAATCGAAAAACTGGCTTGAAAAAAAAATCTATATAATTACCGAACCTGCTCACAAAATATCATGAGAATCTGTTTTGAAATGCGAGCTGTAGGCGAGAACATTCGGACGGACATAAGAATTTTCGGCCAGTCGAAACTGAGACGCTTCGCTCGCTCGGTTAATAAAACAAATAATGCTAGATTTATATTACCTGAAATAAATATTCGCTCTCATCCAGATCAGTAGCAATGCTGTAATTCTGCAAAGCGCAGCAGGTTCGATGTTATAAAATTAAATCAGAAATAAACAACGGAAACAGCCCGCGCGGCACAGCCCGCGCGGCACAGCCCGCGGCGCGCGGTGACTCTATCGTCCTACTGATGAGCCAAGCACGCAAGTTAGGTAGCTGCTTAGGTGTCCTAGCTTTTATTTTTTGGTAATTCTTTTCACTTGAGAATCACCTGAAAATACCAGTTATAAATAGGTTAATTAGTAACTATACAGAGCAGGTTTAATCAGGCACGTTTAGTCCCCCGTCAAGTTGAACGAAGACAATATTGTCCTTATTCCACCCTATAAACTGACTTCACATAGCATTGTAGTTTGCCTAATAAGCATCCAGCCATACTCCCAAACGGAATATCTGGTTATCTTTCGTTAAAATACAAAATTATATCAACAATTATGAATAGATGGATTTTGAATGTAGACTCTTGGGATAACCATGATCGATTTAACTACGCAATATGACTACGAAAACGAAGGTTAAGGATTTGCACAATCCTTTCGAAGAATCCTATATTGTAGTCTCTTGAGACAGCCCTCATTTGACTATTGTTATGTTATTAAATTTTATGCAAGGATAAATAAAAGTAGAATATTTCTAGGAACTCAATTTTAAGAAAATTCCTTTTGTAAGAAGTAATTTCAGAAAATACCTAGTGTAAGAAATTTTATAGTTTGTGAGCATAGACGGATGTTTGTTTTGCTTTCAGCCTAAACGAATAAAAAATGTAAACCACCAACCAATTGTTTGTAATAAAATTGTTAATGCTTACAAACTCTGTGCATTGTCGCATGGTATCTGTGCCGTGCATGGCTGGCCTTATGCACGGCCATTTTGCTTTGCCTGCTGGCAACATTGCGCGGGCGGCTTCCGCCCGGGTCGAAATCAGTGCTGGTTTGGATGGCGCGCGGGGAGGTCGCGCCGTATGAAGTACCTGGTGCTAGGCGCCATTTTGTCTGAAGCCACATTGGCGTAATGGATTAGTCATTGTGATGTGTAATTGATAATTAGTTTGGATTGTACTGTTGGATTTCCATTTTGTTAAATAACTATTGAACGTTTGTGTTTGTGAAAAAACCTGTTATTGTGACTTTTTCTTGTGAGATGTGAAACGTGGCTGGCTGTTCACATCCAGCTGTTCCCGAGTGAACCTTCGGGAAGAAACCTACTTATTTATTCTGGGGAAAGAGATCTCGGGGTAGGTTGGGGGCTTAGGGACCGCATCCTTCCGAAGACACTCGAAGTTGGATCCGAAGATTAAGAAGATTCAGTTTGGTAAGTGCATTAATGAGTTTGTCATTGTAGCTGTTAAGTTAGGTTTATTATATAGGGCTCTGTAGCTCCCGTTATAAGCTATGGTGGTAGCAGTCTGCGTATAGGTTAAGTTAGGTTCTAGTCGGACAAACGCGGTTCCGTGTCGAGACTGTTTCCCGGTACTTATTTTTACCGGTGGTTTTTTCCCGGTAAAGTTTCGGTACAGAATCTTCCCGCCACTGGGTTTGTCCGGATTCTCTGCGCACACCAATGTAATAACCAGTAAATGGATGTCCGAATTCATGAAAAATATGGATTGATTAAAACCACAATCACGCAGTATTATAATACACAAGATTATTTTTAGCTAGCTTTTAGCTATATATAACTAGCTTTTGCCCGCGGCTTCGCCCGCGTGAATTTCCCACGGGAACAGTGCTTTTTCCCGGGATGAAAGGTACCCTATGTCCTTCTCCGTACTTCTAACTATGTGTATGCAAAATTTCAGAAAGATTGGTTCAGTAGATGAAGCGTGAAGAGGTAACAAACAAACAAATAAACAAACTCACTTTCGCATTTATAATATTAGTTAGGATTAGGATATATTGCCACTAATTAATTTATTAACCGATACATTGTTTCTTTTAAGTTTACCGCTATTTCAAAAACGCATTCTCCTATCTAGGCTAGGTAAAGCATTCAAAATATCTCAGCACAAATGTTGCCAACTTCTGTTCTGGCAACCGCTTCTCATTTTTGCAATTATTGTTAAGATAGAAAACTATCAATAAATCCAATAAAGCGAGTTTGGTAGCCCATTTCCAGTTGAGAAGCTGATCTCTGTGTTGATCGCCGCGCTCGCTGCACTCTTGGTGCGCCAACAATAACTTTTTGACGCAACTTTCTGTTTCTTTATTATATACGTGGGGCGCACTATAAGTTTCCGGAATGAATATGAAAAAATACTATTAAAGGTACAAAATTAATTTATTGTTTTTCAAAATAATCTCCCTTGGCGTCTATGCACTTTTACATTCGATGAAACCAGTTTTGAAAACTTTTGTGCCACTCCTCTGTGGTGACCTCTGAAACGTGTTTTTCATACTCCTCGACAGCCTCTTCTGGTGATGAAAATCGTTGACCGCGTAATTGGTTCTTAATTTTTGGGAACAGAAAAAAGTCACAAGGTGCCAGGTAGGGACTGTATGCAGGATGACTCATGAGTTCTACATTTTTTGCCTTCAAAAAGTCGTTTGTCTGTCTGGCCGTGTGAGAACTAGCATTGTCGTGGTGCAGGATGATACGGCGTTTACGGTTATTTTTACGGAGTTCGTCAATAACTTCCGGCAAACAAATGGTCGTGTACCAGTCACTATTCACTGTACGACGATTCTCCAAAGCAACAGTAGCCACGTGTCCAGTCCAAAAGAAGCAATCATCCGCTTAGATGCACTTTTTACGCGCGCCACTTTGGTTGGTTTCGGCTCATCTTGAAAGACCCATACGCTCGATTGCTGCTTTGTTTTGGGATCGTAGCAATAAATCCATGTTTCTTCACCTGTTACTATGTCCCACACCAAATTTGACGCACCTTCGTTGAATCTGGTAAGCATGGCACTGCACCAAGTGACGCGGTCCGTTTTTTGAGCCTCGGTCAAGTTGTGTGGGATCCACCGCGAGCACAGCTTTCTCACACCCAAATGTTTGCGTAGTATTAATTGTATTTGACTCATGCCTATTTCTAAGGATGCGCGAATTTCATGGTAGGTCACATGCCTGTCTGTTGCAATCATACGGCGCACAGCATTGATGTTTTTGTTGGTCACAGCGGTGAACGGCCGACCATCGCGAGATTCGTCACTGAGATTGATACGACCACGCTTGAATTCTGCAAACCAGCTATAAACAGTTGTCTTGCATGGTGCTTCATTGCCAAAAGCTGTTTCAAGCCGAGCGATGCTCTGTTGAGCTGTCAAATTACACTTAAAATCGTAGAAAATCATACTACGAAAATTTTCCCGAGTTAAATCCATGTTGATGCAGACCATCGAGATATAATGTACATGCAGACACAATTTTTTAAATGGCGCCACAAGG
Source organism: Ephestia elutella (assembly GCA_018467065.1). Classification (NCBI taxonomy): domain Eukaryota; kingdom Metazoa; phylum Arthropoda; class Insecta; order Lepidoptera; family Pyralidae; genus Ephestia; species Ephestia elutella. The sequence goes on along the minus strand of CM031572.1, from coordinate 18,761,274 downwards.
TAAAAACAAAAGACAGTCAGATGAAACAAACTGCATTCTACAGCCAAAGAGTTCTATTTTCAAATGTTGCAATAAATTTTTAAATATTATTTATGTAAGTGGCCAGTTCCGGAAACTTACAGTGCGCCCTATGTATCTGTACTGGTTAGTGCACCCATGGACGATATACAAAGAGTGCACCATATACCGAAGCGATCTACAAGATTCAGAATATATTTTAAAATTCGTACTTTATATGTTAGTGATAGGACAAACTACAAAACAAGTAAGTAGTATTTCGACGCGAGAAGTAAACAAATTATACTCTAGTTGGCTCTTGTCAAGAAGTGTTCGTTGAATGAGCTTGCACTTAATACTACTATACTGACTTGACTACACAATTATGTACATTGGGCCAAATAGAAAAGTATACCATCTGAAACACACTACACCAAAATGTGAATACACTATAAAATAGGGTATACTTTTCTATGTGGCCCTCTATACATAATACATGTCACACTCAAATCGTAAATCACATTACAATCTGAGTCGCCAGATTGTAATGTGTCGACAAATTGTCAATTCTCAAATCATTCACAATTTGACGCATTATTTTTCGCCCCTTCACAAGCGGTCAATGTAAAACCGCCAAATTGTCAAACTATATGAGACGGAACACCCCTGCTCTGATAGATTGCTGCTATAGAGCTCTGATAGAGTGCTCTGATAGATCTTAGTACCCTGCACATTTTGGTATTTTTTTCATAGAAATATCACTTTACTGGACGGTAAACTGCTATAGCAGTAAAACAATTAAACTTCTATTGTGTCTCGTTTACTGTCCTGTAAAGTGATATCTACAATTTTGACCGATCTACGGCCATAGCGCTTTTTGGCTGAACATCAGTGAATATGACACTGTTGGTCAAATAAACATTTTCAATGTTAAAAAGGTACTTAAAAATACTTAGATGAGTCATTTATCCTCCTGTGAGGTACCTGGTGTGTTTTCTATATGCATGCGATTGCTTTTCCTATTGTAAAAGTCCCTGAATTGCAACCGAGTCAATCCAGTGCGGGAGACGAGAGTCTATGACCGCTACTTTGACATAGTAACGAGTTAGCAGGGGCGAGGGCGGGGTGCGGCATGAGGGGGTGGTAAATAACGAAGGAAGCCTGTTTAAATAAACATTACCGCGAAGTGGTCGCTAGAGACGCGGGCAAAAACGGGCAAATTGATCACTTGAGTACACAGCGCCACCGCGCGGCGACGACGCCGCAACTGGTAAGTGCTCTGTACGTATGGAACTTTCGACCTGAATGTATTTTTAGTTCAATCGTAAAATGCAACGTCTATTTGATCCAGAAGAGATAACAATATATTTCAAAAATAAATAATTATATTAAGTTTATGCTCGGTGTACGGGTCAGTTGAAGTTCTTGATAATTAAGTAATAATATAACAAAACACTAAAAATGCGGTGATTATAAAGCAAAACATAATTTATTACTTTACTAGCTGCGTTAACCGATTTTGATCTTGGGAATTTCGGGGTAAAAAGTACCTACTCGTATAAAGGTATGTGTTATTCCGGTATTTTAATATTGAAAAGTGATCACCAGTGTATGTGCCCGAAGTTCAGCCAAAGAGCGTAACGGCCGTAGATTGGTCAAAATTGCATATCTCAATGAAAGAGGTACCAAAACGTGCAGGTCATTAAATTTTTATTTATTAATTCTTGTACTCAAAATATCATAGAGCAACACGGACTCCTTCCGGGCCGCGCGCGGAAGTCCTTGTTGCTCGAAGCAAAATATACATATAAAGGACACCTAAAATATAGTAAAACTAAGTCCTTCTTATTTTATTTACTTTCTTTTATTTTTTTAACAATATACTGCACCAAATTTGTAGAAAGTACAAATTTTAATGCCGCCACAAGCACTGAAAAGAACATAGAGAAAGCTTGTACATACGACAAAGAACTATTGTTATACATTTCCCACCACCGTCCGGCCTCGCATCTCACTAACTAGCCACACAAACTTCTGCCATCACATAAACTAATGTCGTCCTGCCGCGACACTCGCGCGTCTCTCCCGACGAAGCAGTTTTACAACGAGTAAGAGGTTGCATTTCGCAGAGCAAAGCTGCTAACTTTGTCTGCAAAAGCTGATACAACTTTATTACGGACGGCCTAATATTCAAAAGAGCTTTACATTGTGGTGGTAAAAATATTAAACGAGGTGTGTGTGACGGTATTAGGGTTGTGAATATTAAATTTTTATTAAAAACTATTTATTTATTTTTAACCACCTTTGCACCGGAAACATTAAAATATTTGTAATTTTTGTATTGATTTGACCATCTATGTTTTTTTTAATAAAAAAAAATCATTTGGTATTTTAACGGCTAAGTATATATTTTTTTGAATCATAATCATCGTTAACATATTTTGATTACAATAGAATTGTGTGTTGTAAATAAACAACAAAAGCAATAACCGACGGTTTCAGTACCTATATAAATGATATTTGTGTATTGGTTTTTCTGAAATAAATTGTGTTCCATTTACACCTGAATGTATATGTACTTTTACTAGTAGAATATTATGTATAATAGTCAATAAACAAGGTGTACGTACATCCTCCTGTCCTGATTTACTCGCGTGAATTGATAGAGCATGGAAGCGTGTAAACAGATAGAATAATTATGTCTAATTTAATTTATGGATTTCAAAGCATTTGTTTCGTTTATTATTATTTATCAGTAAATAAGGTAATAATAAGGTTAGCGTAGACAGAAGGAGGCCTATACCCAGCAGTGGGTCACGGAAGGCTGTGGATGAATACAATGGAGGAATTTTCCGAGACCCAAATTAAAAAAAAAGTTCCAGGTGACTTCATAGATGGCGCTTAGTAAAAGTAGAGTCCATAGAAAAAGCAAAAATGCACGGGTTTGTATTTTTTTTTAAATAAAACCCAATAAAATAAACATCTAAAAAGTATCAATATTGTGATATGTGCAACTGTCAAACTGTTAGGTGATTTTTTTTCTGTCTCTGGTTGACAAGAAAAGCGCACAATATAGGTACAGCCATTATTACGATCCGGCTTTTATAAAACGCCACCTGTTGAGACTTTTTTATATTGTTATTTTTTTCTTAATTTAGCTGTCAGAAAATCGCCCATTAAATCCATTTCAAAAAATCTTATCGCGGTTTCATACCTTTTACTTTTTACATTCGAAAATATATTTAAATTTCCACACTCAAAGTGCAAATTCATCACCAAAAGACAGAGTTACAAGTCAAGAAGTGGCGCTCCTTGAGATAATTCCTTTGTCATCGCGCGCAGCAGCAAAACTTACCCGACGGCAGTTTCGAGAGAGTTCTAAAGTGGATCCCGCGGTGCAGCCTCAGACAGACAACTATTAATAATTCACTATATTAATGACGCCGGACTTGTCGCGACATGGAAAATGAATTACCCCCGCTCTGAGGGGGCAGGAGGGGGTGACGACGAACTCTGTCAAATGTGATTATCATTAACCCACTGACACCGTCGCATTGTACAAACTTTCAGCAGACTGACCGCATCGATTTTAAATCGCAATAAATATTATATGTTTGATATATGCACTATTGTTTTACTCTCATTATTTTGTATAGTTGACTTTTTTGGTAACGTATGACCAGAAACTTAAAACATAAATGAAATTAACGCGCGTCCGTAGCACTGCTACGCGCTGTCTACATCCGTAGCACTGCTACGCGCTGTCTATGTCCGTAGCACTGCTACGCGCTGTCTACGTCCATAGCACTGCTACGCGCTGTCTACGTCCGTAGCACTGCTACGCGCTGTCTACGTCCGTAGCACTGCTACGCGCTGTCTACATCCGTAGCACTGCTACGCGCTGTCTACGTCCGTAGCACTGCTACGCGCTGTATACGTCCGTAGCACTGCTACGCGCTGTCTACGTCCGTAGCACTGCTACGCGCTGTCTACGTCCTTAGCACTGCTACGCACAGTCTACACCCGAGTTTTGAGATCCTGATAAAAATACTCTTATGATTTAATTTCAATAATATACGAAAGACGCGTTTTGTATTCTTTTATAACTTTATTTTAAATTACTTATATAAAATGTTAAAGTATTTTTCAACCTATATTAGAATAATGTAAGTCCTATGTGCTGAAAATTACCCCGAGAAAATAGAATTTATAATATGTCGAAATTAATACAGAATTGGAAACACTCCAAATTCACAGCGCGGTGAACGTTTCTTACCGGCCTTGGTAACTGAACGTACACCTCCCACGGTACAAGAGGAGCAAGCATGCAGAAGATTCTTTAATTTATCTAAGAGTCAAGTAAAACAGTGTATATATTTTTTACATTCGCATTTTTAGTACAGCCCTTCTATTTTTATCTAATGGTCACCTGGGAGAGAGCTCTCTCAGCAAATTGTTAAACTATTTTAACTTGTGCTGCAGTAAAATACTCGTACCCATAAATAAGAGAAAATAGTAATGAACTTTAATAGAAAGAAAATAGAGTTTATATTTCATTATCACTACCTGAGTAAGAAATGCAATATCCATTTGTTAACATCTGCACTCACAGGTAAATTTGAGCTGAACAGACATTATAAGATGCATATCTGACGGCGACAATCTATTGTTATTGCTTAAGTACTGTTCCTACTTGACAGTCGCTAACAAAAACCTGTATCTGGAAAGTGTTTTTTATTTAATTGTTATCTTGATTAAACTACCTCTATTAAAAAGGATAAGGATTAGGATTATTTTAACCGGCATCCCCAGCCATGCAAATATCGAAATAAAAATCACCCCTATCCCCACCCCTACTCTTCCCGTGTTTACAAAATTATCGAAATTTCATTTCAGATTTTATGTAGGCATGACCAAACTGCCAGCTTTAGTCATCTCTCAGCCGAAAGACGTCCACTGCTGGACATAGGCCTCCCCCAAGGATTTCCATAACGACCGGTCCTGCGCTGCCCGCATCTATGCGCAACCCGCGACCTTCACCAGGTCGTCGGTCCACCGAGTGGGAGGCCTGCCAACACTACGTTTTCCGGTTCGTGGTCACCACTCGAGAACTTTTCTGCCCCAACGGCTATCTGTTCTACGAGCTATGTGCCCCGCCCACTGTCACTTAAGTTTCGCGATTCTGCGGGCTATGTCGGTTACTTTAGTTCTCCTACGGATCTCCTCATTTCTGATTCGATCACGCAGGAAACTCCGAGCATAGCGCGCTCCATCGCCCTTTGGGTGACCTTGAGCCTTCTTATGAGGCCCATAGTAAGCGACCACGTCTCTGTTCCGTATGTCATTACTGGCAACACACACTGGTCAAAGACCTTAGTCTTGAGACAGTGCGGTATTTTGGACGAGAAGATATCGCGAAGCTTCCGAAGCCAGCTTTAGTACTTCAATTTATGTAAGCAACGTTGCAATGCGAAAAGCTTTAATTTAAAAAATCTCATAGAGTTTTATTCAAATATTTTATAATGTAACTTCAAGTGCGAATAATTGCAATAAGCGGTGTAGGCTTCGAGCAGTAATTATGAACGTAAGTTGCTTCGGCACGCGCTGTCTGGCACGAGCGGAGCCGCGTGTTTGCTGGCAGTCGCCGGGCAACGCTCGCCTTGCGCTGCGAACTGGCCGGTAATTGATCTTTATAGCTCAGAGGAGCGGCGAAGGAGTCAGTTTCATAAGAAATTGATATTAACACAAGGTTGGTGTTTATGTAGCTAGATGATAGTAATACGATACGCATTAGCATTGACCCAATCTAAATCAGCATCCCCGCCGCATACCAATCGCGAGGGTTCGGAGCCAATGCATACTGAGGAGAGACCTCGTTGGATGTGTTGCCTTCCAATGACCTGGCCCGAGTATGACAGAGTGAATTTGTAGTTTTGTAAGTATATAAATATGTTGGTGACTTAAAATTTAGAAAATAAACCAATATATATTTCTATAAACACAAAAATATACCACTTTACTGACTCTGTTGATTCTAATTTAATTAGCTTACAGAGTACATCATAGGATTATATTACTTACTCTTCCTAAAATCGGCAAGGTATTTACCGAAAAGTCTTTAAGTATATTATTCTAATGTAATATAGTTTCAATAAGTTATTACGAGTATATTCACGAGTTCCAAATGAGACGGTGTCAGGGAGGTTTGACGTCATTACAGGAGCGATATGCTCCGTACGTGCGTTTCCGTGTGCGGAGGCGAGCGGCGTGCGAAATGCGAGCGAGATTGGAACGTCCCGCGTTCGTTATGGGCACGAAGTAAATTCGTCACATTTCTGCATATAATTCCTCCTTTTTTAAGCTTTTGATCAAAATTTTAAATGGTCAACGTTAGATTTAAATAAGTTTTCCCTGTTCATTTTATGACTACATAATGTTACCCTTGATTACGTTAGTACTATTGCTTATTTTGTGCTTTAATGTAATAAATCGGCTGATAATATGTTCAAGTTTTAATCGCCTAGTTATCAAATTAATTAAGTATTTCATGACGTGCATGTATTGATATTAATATCAATACAGGTATTACACGCTCCGCATATTATGGCTACAGTATGAAGCGCTGATTTTGTGACGAATTTCGATGGCAAATTCACAACACCTCGTCCAGGTGATTATACGTAAAAAATATGGTAATTTGTAACGCTATCGGCGGGAACAGACGCTACGTTCGCGATGAATGTGGGCGATAATGTGCTGATAGCACGCGGCAGCCGCACGCGTCACGCCACGCTGCACGCCCCGCTCGCAGCGATACCGCGGCTCTCGCCAAAGAAAGCGATTACAGTGGAAATACATTATGTCGGCGTTCTTTTATATGGTAAACACAGGTAAAAGGTACTTAGTTGAATTGTAAGCATCGTCGAGTATTGGAAATGAGACTAAAAAGAAGTATAGTTCACATTTTTAACAATATGTTAATATTTATTGTAGCTTACCGAGAATTAACAAAGCAGTGAAACAATTTATACATATTTTTGCGACTCAAAAACTATGCGGCATAAAGGAAATGCAAGCATATTTTTAAAATGTGCAAATGAAGCCATTTGGTAAAATAATACTTGGTGTTTTCTGAGCCCGCCGCCGCTGGGTGGCGGCCGTTTTCTGAGCGGAATCTTTTTGTAATGGCGCCATTTGATACGGTTTCCGCTTCTCAAATATTGAAACGAAATATGCTTAAAGAAATGATAGAGACAAGTTAACGTTGTTTTTTATTCCTCTGTTATTTCTATTGGGATGAGCTCATTTTGTTTAGAATTTCTTCAAACGGTCGTATATCGCAACTATTTAATGCTAAAGAAGGCCCCGTCTACGAGAAATTAATGGCTATTGCACAAATAGCACCTATTAATATTTTAAATCAAAAATTAAAATAGTCATTCCACAGAAACAATTTCACACTTTTTTAATTGCTATAGAAAAATGCTTAATTTTAATATTGAATTAAAAGTGTATTTACTTAATTATCGACAAGAAATCAGAAATTATTTATTTTGTGTAATGTAAATGATTGTAAACTGTTTTATACATATGCTAATAAAGTTTTATTTAACTTTACCAACCAAGAAAATATAGAAGAGAAAATGTAAAATAACCGTCACAATAATTCAGCTTCTCCTAATCAGTTGATTGAGATTACATGGCAAGTGTAACTTTCCTGTGACCTTGTACAAGTTGTTTGATAACTTTCTCTTCCGCCTCTTCCTTATTAGAGTTTCTGTATCGACCAGCACGGACTCCTGCGCGGAAGTCCTTGTTGATCGAAGGTATGGAAAGTACGATAGGTAAATGTAAATATTCTATATTTCATTCGTTATGACATTTTCATTCGTATTGACAGTTTACTCCAAAGTTATATTCTAATGTTTAAAATATTATTCTTTCCTGTTATAATCTATAAAATATATTAAAAATAAAAATACAATTCCACCCTCTACAAAATGATGTAAAAAACATGGACCGAGGGATAAACCTGAAGTATGTAATGTATCGAAAGTCAATGAGTTAGTAAATGAGGTGATGTATCAGATCCTCATCCGATTAGCCGGTCGTTAGGCGAGCAAGCGACGCCGCCGAAGTCGCCGCTGATTGCGCCGCTCGCCGCCCCGCCGCCGCCGTCGCGCTAACGACATTACCCATTCATGTAATATTCCCTTTGAATCCGCTCTAAACCTCGCGCGAAATAACATTAAAAATGCAAAGTAGCGTCGCTCTCAAAGCGTCCAAAATGTACGCGAATATTTTTCGACATAATTCATGAGCTCCGGTGTCCCACGCGTGGGGTAATCTGGTTGTGTCGGATCTCTGTTGTCGCCCGAACGTGAAATTTTATCCGAATTTGTGTTAGAAGATTACGCGCGACACGCCTCGCTAAACGCTCGACGTGGCGCCTGCTTGTTCAATTTGTGATGCCAGTAATACCCATGTAGCAGGTTTTCTTTTAAAAATCTATAAAATGTAATTTTCAGTCTAAATTACTTTTGAAATTTCAACTGGATGTGACAACGTAATCATAAGTTTAAATTGTAAACGTGAAAGTTTCATTCTTAACAACTCAACCAACCAGCATTATTTTTAGAGGTAAGTATAGAAGAGGACCCTAATCAGGAAAAAAAATCATCTCGAACAAAGATGTAATCCTAAAATCTTTAATTGTAAACTAGAAAATGGTAGTAAGTACTTAATCAAAGTGAGAAGTGCACATCACCTTTATACCTCTGTGTGCTGAGTCTCTGTGATTGAAATATTTTCATAATAAAAGCAACACACATTAGTAACGACATTGTAACAGAATCCGATACGAGTGAGGAGCCATCATCACGGCGTGTCGGAGATCTGAAGTGCCGTCGACGCGATCCTGAGAGACTCTCCATCAGTCCGGCGCTATCGCGTAATGACACGAGTTCCAGCCATTGATCGCATTCCAACGCTTAATTTCCTCCCTCTCTGTCTTCACTTAGGGTTAACTTCCATGCATCGACGACAATCGCATGCAACTGGTCGCGCGTGTCCGTTCGTCACAACCGTCGGAATTATTTACACTAACATTATAATTAAATTCAATTCGTTAACTTGAGATACCCTACGCGTTTCAGGGCCTTGATAGAAATACAAATAAACAGACAACAAAGTCATTATATTTAAGTGTTCCGTGTTTATGTTTAAAACGGGACCCCAGAATATTAACTATAAAAGAAAACTATTATGAATACTGTATATTATATATGTCGCAGCCAACTGGTTAAACTAACCGTTTAATTAACTGCCTAGCCACTTAATTTAAATGGCTCGTAAGATTGATAAACTTTTGCAAAGGTACCATTTTTATATTTATTATAATTTAGCTGTTCTGTTATGGTTCTTCATCAGGTGTTCCAGTTTTCAAAATCAACTATAGCCTATATGCTTAACAGCTATAAAACAAAAAAGTTTCATTCATATCCGTCCAGTAGTTTTTGCGTGAAAAGCGATCATACATACAGACAGACAGATAAAAAATTAAAAAAAAAAAATTTTGCTTTTTATTATCTCTATCCATTACAGTCAAAAATAATAAATGTACAGACAAAATATTTTTACTGTTTTAAAATTTTTTATTAATTTAAACATGTCAATACATAAAAAATTCATGATAAAGATACAGAATAGTCAATTACTAAATAAACTATACAAAACAACATAAATCAATTGCCCCTTAGGGTATCTGTTTTTACTGTTTTATTATATGTAATATAGATATGTAGATTATATGTATGCTGGGTGTCTATTAAAATACAGATTTTCATCACATCGATTATTATGTCCCAGAAAACTATTCCACGTTTTTTAATATATTTTTTTCTTAAAACATCGAAAAACTTATTATCGCAGTTTCATAATATCAAACAACGTTTCCTAAAAAAAACATTATAAAATTTCTACCATTCCAAGAAAAACGATATATCAAACTAACATTTCACACATGTATTAAGATATCGATGTAACCATTTATAATAACATGTTTCAATATGTAACGATGCGCATCATAACTTTTAATCGCAGTAACATTTCATCGAACGCTGCATTCGCTTGTTGTTGCTTAAAACATGCAAAAAGGTATTGCAAGATTGAGGCATACAGCAAGCATGCATGCAGCAAGCATAACAAACATGTAGCAAGCATAAGCAAGCATGCAGCAAGCATGAAACAAGCATGCAGCAGGCATACAGCAAGCATGCAGCAGGCATGCAGCAAGCATTCAGCAAGCATGCAGCAAGCATGCAGCAAGTATGCAGCAAGCATGCAGCAAGCAAGTATTTCTGGGTGGCTCCACCAGAAGACTCGCTCCGTTGGCCCTTCGATTCATTCGGGCACTTAACCTCGCTCCGCTCGAGAGGTCGCCGGCTCGCTTCGCTCGCCACCTCCCCCCCTCGCTTCGCTTCGGCCTCGTGCCCTCATTTTCTCAGGACCTCCTTCGCGAGCCTTCTGGTTCCGCGCGAAGGAATAACACTCTAGTATATGACAAAGTTGAGCCACGTGGAGTCGGGGTGCTCTGAGTCGGATTTGTGATCCATTTATAATTAGTGGGCTAGCTATAAATTTACTGTTGATCAATACAATACTACCAGATTAATCTATCTATATAGGGTAACATAATAATGTAATATTTGATGTTTCAAATATATTGCAAACTGAAACTTACGTGGAAATAAAATTATGGGTAACAAAACTTTGATGTTTCATTATTTCGATGAAATACATAAAATATGAAAAGAAATAACGATAGAGTGTGTTTGTACGTAATGAATTATTGTGTAAATGAAATTTCGATGTAAACAGATTTAAGGATTTGTTACATATTGTATTGAAATATCTGTGTTTGTAATAAAATCTATGTTGTTTTGTCCGTTCGCCGCCGTAATATTCTAGCGCGTGCGGTAGTTTCATATTAGTAGCGTCGTCGCCCGCTCGGCCGGCGTCGGCAGTCGCGAGCGACCATTTTGAATTCAGTATTGTTTGGACATCGCGCGGGGAGGCCGCGCCGCATGAAATTGCTCGCGTGAATGGCATGGCGGACGGCCGCCATTTGTCCTGACATATCGAACGTTGGTGTTTGTGAAACCTTTTACTTTGACTGTTTGTTGCGAACAACGTGACCTGTGGCTGCCTGGGGACGCCGAAAACTGTTGCCGAGTGGAACTGCTAGACGGATCAGGTATTTTTTCTGGGGACTGAGATCTCAAGGGGGTAGTTTGGGTGATTTAGGGAACAACCCCCTCCTCTTCCGAAGACACTCGAAGTTGGATCCGAAGATTAAGAAGATTCAGGTTGGTAAGTGGTTTGAATTTTAGTTACTTAGTTATTAGTACATAGGGTTCTATAGCTCCCTTTATAAGCTATAGTGGTAGCAGACTGCGTATAGGTTAGGTTAGGTTAGTCGGGCAAACGTGGTGCAGCGTGGAGATTTTTTCCCGGTACTTATTTTTACCGGTGGTTTTTTCCCGGTAAAGTTCCGGTACAGAATTCTTCCCGCCACTTCGTTTGTCCCGGATTCTCTGCGCACATTTTCTGGTAGCAGAGCGTAGTTGTTCTGCACATATTCTGGTAGCAGAGCGTAGTTTATCTACCCTCTATTTGTTCGTTTGTAAAAAATAATTAATTGTTTGTAAAAATTATTAGATTTTTCTTAGTTTGTTTGTATAAGAATATTTGTAACCTTTTTTGTATTTGTTTGCGGTTTGTACCGTGCGTTCCGGGTTTGTGCCATTCTCATACCTACCGCGGTTCTTCGTGTAGTTGTTTGATTTTGTTGTTTTTTATTTACCTTTTGTTATTTTTTGTTTGTGACTTGACGCGATGGCGAAGGTCCCCAATGCTAAGGCGACACTCGCCAACGAATTGAGATGGTTTGTGACGGCCGGTGGACTCCTGTCCCGGAAGGACAGGGAGGCCGCTATACTGCTAAGAGCGGATCACCTCCACTCACGATTGATTAGCGCGGAAGCGGCCATGGTGGTGCTTACCGAAGCCGAACTTGCCCCGGAGGTCTACGCAGGTCACATGGCGGACATGGACCAGATCCTGAGTCTGCACGATGATATCGCGGAGGCGGCGACCGCAATAAGGGCGAGACAGGCTGGCGGACCAGCCCCTCGCACACCTGTTAGACAGGAAGGACCAGCAGTTACTGGTCGGCTCCCCACCCTTCAGCTGTCCCACTTTGGGGGTAGGATGGAGGAGTGGGTAGCATATAAAAATATGTTTGAGTCCCTGGTCGTAGCACGACAGGATTTGTCGAAGGCCCAGAAGATGGCCTACCTCCTCTCCACTCTTGAGGATGAAGCGCGGTCGCTCATCCAGCACCTCCGGGTGGAGGACGACCAGTACGATACGGCTTGGGAGTTATTGAACTCCCGCTACCAAAACTTACGTTTGTTAGCGGATGCGCACGCCGCACAGTTGATGGCCCTGCCCAAGGTGGCCAACAGGGCACAGTTGCGCCTGCAGTTGCTCACGCCCGTTACAGTGGCCTGTAACGCGCTCCGCACACTGGGGCTGCCGGTGGACCAATGGTCCTTTTTGCTGGTGCACATTGTATTGGGCAAATTACCCAATGACATCCGCTCGCGGTTTGAGCGCGAGAATGCGGAACGGGATAGCACCACCCTACCAACATTCACTGACTTGGTGAAGTTTTTGGAGTTTGAGGCACGGGCTGCTGAGAATACCATGACGGACTCAGCGCCATCCAGAGCGCCTGAACGTAGGCCCTTGGAACCCTCATGGCGAGGAAGCCCCAACAGGGACGGCAACCGCCACCGCGTGGAGCTGGTGCGCGGGTTGCACACACGGCAGCAGTCGCGAGGGACGCGGACTGCCTGCAATGTGGTCGGATGGGCCACAGCCTGCTGCAATGTAGGGACTGGCAGAGACTGCCAGTACAAGATAGGCGCCGCATGGCAAAGCGGCATGAACTTTGCTTTTACTGTTTGGGCAGTCACTATGCACGTGACTGTCCCAGGGCCATACCATGCAGTGCATGCCGTGGGCTGCACCACGCGATGCTCTGCATGAACCGAAACGGGGATGGCACCCGGATGTTGAGGCAGGGGTCCCCTATGGGCGGGGGCGCTCCTGCGCGAAGCCCTCCACCTTTGGAAGAAGGACGCGGCTTCGCTCGTCGCACCCCCCCTCGGGAGGGGGGTCGCGTACCTGCGCGGGTCTTGGCGGACCGGGACCACGCGCCTCAAGGTCATGGCCAGTATGTGGCTGGCCAGGCCCCGGATAGGGCCCCCATGGGCGGGGGCCCTAGATCGGACGTGAGAGTGGGGCCACCCCCCTCCACGCGGGTTACCAATACCCCACACATGCAGCCGCAGCGGTTTTCTCCGCCGCTGCACGAGTACCCACGGCTGGAGTACCACCCGCCGTACCATATGTATGGCCGGGCCGCGGGTTATGCCCCGCCTCAGATGGGGATGTGCACTCGCCCGCCATATTATCCGGGTCAGTGGCGCGCCCCTGGTTTGGAGAGAGTGGGGAGCCCGTAACTAGCTTGCTCCCTTGCTGGGACAGAGCCGCGGACGGTTCTGCTCCCTACCGCGGTGGTCCGCGTATGGGGTCGTGGGGGAGAAGCCATTAATTTGAGAGCTCTGTTGGACTCAGGGGCTCAAAGCAGTTTGGTTACCACTCGAGTGGCACACCAGTTAGGTTTAGTCGTGGAAGACTCGCCTGTGCCACTTCTTGGAGTTGGTGGCATACAAGTGAAGTGTCTGACGGGCCAGACACTTGTCACCTTTCTTCGCTGAAGTCCTCCACAATGAGGATCACGACTTCGGCTATGGTAATGGATACCATTGCGGGTTGGCACCCTCGACAGACATACCGCCGGGTGTGTTGTCTTTGGTTTCGGGTCTGGATTTGGCCGACCCCTTTGTCTTTCATCCCGGCCCAGTGGACTTGCTCCTGGGCTCGGACGTATTGGGTTGGATTTTGTTGGGTACCCAGAAAGCTCTGGGTTCGTCTTCACTGATGGCAGTGTCTACTATCTTTGGTTTCGCCCTGATGGGCCCGGTGTTTGATAATAGCACCGTGGAGGAGCCACCGGTCGTCGCATCTGCGTCCTTGGCCAAGACCATGCAAAGGTTTTGGGAGGTGGAGGAGCCACCTATGAGTTCCAGGATGGATCCGGAACACGCTGAGTGCGAAGCCCTTTTTCGATCGACCACGGAGAGGTTGCCCTCCGGTCGGTTTGTAACTAGGTTACCCTTTGTTGCCTCTCGTCCTAGCCTAGGGCAAAGTAGGGCGCTTGCGGAGAAACGACTGCTGTCCATGGAGCGACGCATGCAGCGTGACCACGTACTTCGCGATAAATATATTGAATTTATGCGCGAGTACGAGGATTTGGGTCACATGTCTCCGGCTCGAGTTGATTGGAGCTCAACTGAGCATTATTTTTTGCCCCACCACGCGGTGGTGAAGGCCTCAACGGGCAAGTTGCGGACTGTCTTTGATGGGTCCGCACCCACTTCGAACGGGGTTTCGTTGAATCTGTGTTTGCATTCGGGTCCCAAATTGCATAGGGACATAATTGACATCATCTTGAACTTTAGAAGACATCAAGTGGTTTTTGGTGCGGACATCCGGATGATGTTCCGCCAGACAGTCATACATCCTGAGGACAGGCGATTCCAGTTGATACTCTGGCGTGAGCGCCCTGAGGATCCTGTGACGGTGTATGAACTCAACACAAACACGTATGGTTTGAAATCTAGTCCCTATATCGCCATCAGATCATTGCTTGAATTGGCAGAGCGGGAACGGATCCGCTTTCCCCGTGGGGCTTCCGTGCTGTCACGTGACTTGTATGTCGATGACGTGTGCACCGGAGCCCAAAGTATTGAGGAGGCCCTCCTACTGCGGGATGAATTGATTGAAATATTGAAAACGGGTGGCTACGAGCTACGTAAGTGGTTGTCCAATGAGCCTAGAGTTCTAGAAGGGATCCCGGAGGATCACCAACAGAACCCTCACCTGTTTGAGGATGTAGATGATCCCACCAGGATAGCGGTGCTGGGCATGCAGTACCAGCCGCTAACCGATATTTTTACATTCCAAGTGGACTTGGAAATACCAAAGGTCTGGACTAAGAGAACGGTGTTGTCCGTAATAGCCCGTATGTTTGATCCAAGCGGTTGGATCAGTCCAGTGATATTCTCTGCAAAGTGTCTTCTTCAGAGACTTTGGACTTTGGGCGCCTCGTGGGACGAGCCGCTGTTTGGCTCTCCATTGGATGATTGGCTCGAGTTGTTTTCATCGATTAAGGAAGTCAATCGGATTGCCTTGCCTCGTCGAATATTGCCACCCGGGAAATATCGAGCCAGCCTGCATGGCTTTTGTGACGCGTCGGAGCGAGGCTACGCCGCGTCAGTCTATATGCGGACAGTTGACGCCGATGGCCGGGTCAATGTCTCGCTTTTGTTAGGGAAGAGCAAGGTCGCCCCCATCAGGACTAGGCTGACTATTCCCAAGCTTGAGTTGAGTGGAGCTCACCTTCTCTCTAAATTGTTGCATCACGTTGCCAGTGAGCTGGCGGCCACGGTCGAGATACGAGACATCTTCGCCTGGTCGGATAGCCAGGTCGCGCTTGCATGGTTGCGCGCGGCCCCACATACCTTGGAGGTTTTTGTTGGAAACAGGGTTTCCCAAATTCAAAATATTGGAATTGATATAACATGGAGACATGTGCCGGGAGAGCTTAACCCAGCGGACTGTGCTTCCCGAGGTTGTACGGCACCAGAATTGGTGTCACACCCGCTCTGGTGGGGTCCAGAGTGGCTGATGGGATCAGAAACATCTTGGCCTGTCTGTCAGACAGATGTTACTTCTTTGAGTTTGACTGGGCTCCGTGTACATGCTGTAGTCGCTGAGACGACGTCGGAGCCGGATTGGCTACTTGCTCGGTATAGTAGCTTGGATAAGCTTCTGGGTGTTACCAGTTGGATTAAGCGTTTCATACATAATTGTAGAAACCCACAGGCAAAGCGGTTGGAGCCGATTGCAGGTGCAGAAGAGCGCCGGAGCGCATTGTTGCATTGGGTCCGTGTCGTGCAGACCGGACGGTTTGAGTCAGAGCTTCGTATTTTGCGCGACGGACGCGCTAAGTTGAAGGGCGCGGTCGCTCGTTTGAACCCGTACATCGACTCGGATGGGCTTCTTCGGGTTGGAGGCAGGCTCGGAAGGCGGATCTTCCATATGAGACTCGCCATCCTCTGTTGTTGCCCAAGGGCGGACCCTTGGTGCAGCTTTTGGTGTCTGATCGACACATTCGTAACGCCCATGCTGGGTGCAATGCTTTGTTGGCTATTTTGCAACGCGAGTTTTTGGATTTTGTCTGCCCGAAGAGCAATCCGTAGTGTCCTGTTTCGATGTATTGCATGTTATAGGTTGAAGGCATCCACGATGCAACCACAGATGGGTGATTTGCCCGCTGATCGAATCCGACCTTCGAGACCGTTTGACGGCGTTGGAACCGATTTTGCCGGTCCCTTTTCGATCAAGGCTTCTCCCTTTCGTAATGCCCGTATTGTGAAGGGCTATTTGTGTGTATTTGTTTGTTTGGCCACCAAGGCTGTCCATTTGGAGGTGGTATCGGCTCTGACTACGGAGGCCTTCGTCGCCGCGTTGGATCGCTTTGTTTCGCGTCGAGGTCTACCTTCCCTTATTAGGTCTGACAATGGCACAAACTATAAAGGAACTGTAAATTATCTTAAGGATGTTTCTGTGTTTATTGATAAAAATTGTACTAGTTTAAGTCAAATTGCTGCCCAAAGGGGAATAACCTGGAAGTTTAGTCCCCCAAGTTGCCCCCATTGGGGAGGGATTTTTGAAGCGGCTGTGAAATCCGCAAAGACCCACCTCCGCCGCATTATCGGAGAAACGGCTCTAACTTTTGAAGAGCTGGCCACAGTGTTTTGTAAAGTTGAGGCGGTCCTCAACTCTCGTCCTCTCTGTCCGCTATCTCCAGATCCAAATGACTTGGAAGCTCTCACCCCTGGTCATTTTTTGGTGGGAGGGCCGTTGAATGCCCTGCCCGAATACCCGTGGAAGGATGAACGCGTATATCGGTTGTCGCGTTTTCAAATGTTGCAGCAAATGAGCCAGGACTTTTGGCGTCGCTGGTCGCTTAAATATTTGCATTTGCTGCAGCAAAGAGTGAAGTGGACAGACAGGACTGAGCCTCCCAGGGAGGGTGATTTAGTATTGTTAAAAGAGGCAAATTTGCCCTTATTGCTTTGGCGACGAGCTCGCATATTACGTTTGATTCTTGGCGGAGATGGCACTCCGCGTGTGGCTGAGGTGTTGGTCGACGGTTCGATTTTGAGGAGAGCTGTGACCTCTCTCGCCCGCCTTCCCGTAGAGTAAGCTAGCGGTCTGCTTCTCAGACCGGGACGGGGGGATGTTTGTAATAAAATCTATGTTGTTTTGTCCGTTCGCCGCCGTAATATTCTAGCGCGTGCGGTAGTTTCATATTAGTAGCGTCGTCGCCCGCTCGGCCGGCGTCGGCAGTCGCGAGCGACCATTTTGAATTCAGTATTGTTTGGACATCGCGCGGGGAGGCCGCGCCGCATGAAATTGCTCGCGTGAATGGCATGGCGGACGGCCGCCATTTGTCCTGACATATCGAACGTTGGTGTTTGTGAAACCTTTTACTTTGACTGTTTGTTGCGAACAACGTGACCTGTGGCTGCCTGGGGACGCCGAAAACTGTTGCCGAGTGGAACTGCTAGACGGATCAGGTATTTTTTCTGGGGACTGAGATCTCAAGGGGGTAGTTTGGGTGATTTAGGGAACAACCCCCTCCTCTTCCGAAGACACTCGAAGTTGGATCCGAAGATTAAGAAGATTCAGGTTGGTAAGTGGTTTGAATTTTAGTTACTTAGTTATTAGTACATAGGGTTCTATAGCTCCCTTTATAAGCTATAGTGGTAGCAGACTGCGTATAGGTTAGGTTAGGTTAGTCGGGCAAACGTGGTGCCGCGTGGAGATTTTTTCCCGGTACTTATTTTTACCGGTGGTTTTTTCCCGGTAAAGTTCCGGTACAGAATTCTTCCCGCCACTTCGTTTGTCCCGGATTCTCTGCGCACAATCTGCGAATGGTTTTATGTGACATGAAAATCGTTGAAGTAAATTGCGATAAAGTGATGGGTTCCCACAGATGACTAGATAGGTGTACAAAAGAAGATTTAACAGATTTATATATTTTCTGTAAGTAATTTCGATCGTCTGCGGCCCATGTAAGTCTCCCTTTAGGAACGGTTTCATGGACTGTCGTTACGGCTCCGAGTGATTCACACGTATCGCGCCGCGACTCGCGTCGGCACATTTAACTTCCGAACGCCATCATCCGTCACTGCCGACGCGGCACAACCCTAATGTTTTCTACATACAGTGATGGAGAGGCAAAGTTTTTACGAGGCCAACTTGAAGTACATTTGTTAGAGTTAAAACTTTGATTTCAATTAAGCCACAGAAGCTGAAAATTATATTTCGACTACAAGTTATTTTATCATAGAATGCATACGTCTGCAATTCTGCATGATTCAGTTATATTTCCAAAATATGTGGATTCTCAACACCAATCACTGCCTTAATATGAATGATCTACATTAGAACAAGCTTACATAACGAAACTTTGCTTATACACATATTCATTATACATAATGAAAGAAGATAGTATTTTAGCAAAGCGTTTTACTTCTTCAACCAAGGTAACTATTTATTCAATATAAAAAAGTTCATTCTAAGTTACACAGCTTAGTCTAACCAGGCTGCCAACTAGAGAATCCTTATATCTCCGGCTCACCGCTGCAGCCTCAAGGAAGCAATAAAGATCACTCGGGGCCTCAATTAGCACTGCGTCAGCTAATCCTGCGCCGACATAAATCGCTGCCGTCTGCCACCGTCGGTCAAGTCGGCCACTGTCGGATGCAGTCGGACGGAGCCGGCCGCAAGCTCGCGTACATTCTGTCAAGTTTATTGCCCACTCTCATTGCCTGATATTTTTGTGGTGAAATAATCTGTAGTTTATCTATGGATTTTTGCTTTTTAAACATTAATGTCATTATTTTTTTCTAATTATAGTTGATCTCATATACAGATGGCTTATTGCATTAGTCCGACATTATTCCAATCAATATATTCTTATAGATAACAAATACACCATACCAAAAATTTCCCCACATTGATATGAGATTTAGCATGCCGTCGTGTTAACGGCATAAGTACTTCAGCATACTGTTTAGGTAGGATTTCACGGTCTTGATTTGACAGTTACAGTAACTTTAACCGAACCAAAATTCCAGTTAAGACGATCGTAAGAGAATCCGTTAGGCAAAATATGAGTTGCACCAGTTGTCATACAAAAGTCAACATTACTGTTACTGTTAACGTTGACACTAGCCTTTACAATAACTTCCATGTTGGTGCAACTAAGAAGAGAATATTAATAATCTCTCTCAGCCAAAAGACGTCCACTGCTGGACAAAGGCCTCCCCCAAGGATTTCCACAACGACCGGTCCTGCGCTGCCCGCATCCATGCGCATCCCGCGACCTTCACCAGGTCGTCGGTCCACCGAGTGGGAGGCCTGCCAACACTACATTTTCCGGTTCGTGGTCGCCACTCGAGAACTTTTCTGCCCCAACGGCTATCTGTTCTACGAGCTATGCGCCCTGCCCACTGCCACTTAAGTTTCGCGATTCTGCGGGCTATGTCGGTTACTTTAGTTCTCCTACGGATCTCCTCATTTCTGATTCGATCACGCAGGGAAACTCCGAGCATAGTGCGCTCCATCGCCCTTTGGGTGACCTTGAGCCTTCTTATGAGGCCCATAGTAAGCGACCACGTCTCTGTTCCGTATGATATTACTGGCAATACACACTGCTCAAAGACCTTGGTCTTGAGACACTGCGGTATTTTGGACGAGAAGATATCGCGAAGCTTCCGAAACGCTGCCCAGCCGAGTTGGATTCGACGGTTGACCTCTTTCTCAAAGTTGGACTTACCTAACTGAACTGTTTGTCCCAGGTATACATAATTGTCAACAACTTCGAGTTATTAATAATAATTCTTGGTAATATGCATCGCAGGATATTCAATAATAATTACTACAAAAGAATTAGGACGCTAGTAGTAGTACGCTGTAAAACCTCTAAATATTGCTGTAAATTTAACAAAATTGCACATTTTTACCCAGGTGTTAACGCAGAAGCTATCATTACCTCCCTTGGGTTTTATATTCTTCTCATAAGCCACGCCAAGACGGCCATTAATATGTAAAGGCGGCCGGCGCTAAATAAATAAATAACGCAGCAGTTGTGGGATCTTGCTCTTAAGCGGCCTGAATAATGAAGCAGCCGGCCTGCGGCGCGGGCGCCGGGACTCGCTGTGCTGATACATTTTTATAAATCGGATTAAGTAGCTATGTTTTACAAAAAACATCTTTGAACTTACACATACACACACATGTGTTTCTATCTAGCGGGCGGGGCCACTCTTTCCTGTAAAAAATACGAACATTTAGTAAAACATTTCTTAGAATAAAAAGCTTATCTTTAAAACATCTTATCGTCATCACGCCTTTTCGCCTCCCAATAAAATACAGCCTGCAAATAAATCAATTTCGAATACCTTTTTCTAAGTTACGGAGTGATCATTTTGAACCGTCACGTTTTTATTGAAAAAACGTGGCCGTCTCGCGGATCATTGATTTCCATCCTAAATAGAAAAAGTGGGTCGCGGCCGCGTCTTGTTCGGGACTCGCGCCGCGCCGCTCGAGACGCTCCGCTGCACGCCACGCTGCACGCTCATCGCATGGGCCGGGCGATAATGTTAGCTCGGAGTTTAACTTCTTTTCAATTATCAATGTGATATTACTATATTATATAAGGAACACTATATAAGTAACATCACATTATTTATACGGATATAATATTGAGAATATTTTACTGCTTGTCAGTTAAGTTTTTTGTCAGCAGTCAGTCAAATAAAATTCAATTTATAATGTGGGCTGCTTAGCTTAAACTCTGTTTTACTGTTGAACTTTGGATTTATTTTCTAATTATCCCGCTGACCATTAATCGAATTTTACTCATAGAAGTTATGTTTTAAAACGGCTTGAGTTGTGTTATTGAAAAAATCAATAGTAATGGTAAATTTTAAAAGATAATTCGAATCGTGAACCGAATTACTTTGGATTTAGGTATATGTTATAATAAATTTCAGTCTATTTTTGTTTGTTCTAGTTTTTTCACATGGTTACAAAAAAATAAATAACAAAATAATTAAAGATATAAATGCACAATGGCGAACTTATCCCAAAAAGCAAGGAAGGGATGTCTTCCAGTCAACCGAGTATCTGAAAGATGAGTTTAGAAAACAAAAATACAAGCACAATAATAATAATTTGTATAATAAAATAAATTAGAGTCTGGATCTACGCCTATAAACCAACAAGATCGTCTCAATATTTACCACCAGTCATACCTACGTTCCATCTCTCACCAGCAGCTATTTGGATACAAACCTCACAATAATATTTTCAAACATTCTGTTCGGACCGCAACGACCGTCGCCGCTGCATGCGATGTCATTCTCGTATAAATGGAATCTCCGCCGCAGCCACCGCGCCGCCACCGCGCCGCCGCCGACCGCGCGGTATTTCCAGTACCTACTCTCAAACTAGTCCATCGACAGCAGCAACCTTGTTCACTGGTTATTGAAACCAAACTTACTTTATTGATATCATGTTTCGTTGAAAGCAGATTTAAGTTGCATTTTTACCAGTACCCTATTTAACATCTTAATCTTAAAACTATATATTTATTGTATGATATAATCTATACATCTATACATATAATCTCTCTCTCTCAGCCTAAAGACGTCCACTGCTGGACAAAGGCCTCCCCCAAGGATTTTATCCGTGGGGGGTTTTGCCGTAATCGCCACGCTTGGCAGGCGGGTTGGCGATCGCAGTGTGATGGCATAGTACGCGGAAAGATGCTGCTGCCCATCCTCCGGTGTTTTTTTATCCCTTAGTCGCCTCTTACGACACCCACGGGAAGAGATGGGTTGGTGCTATTCTAGGGCCACACCACAGGCCAAACCACACCACAGGCCAAATACATATAATAAAACAGTAAAAATATTTTGTCTGTTCATTTAGTATTTTTGACTAAAATGGATAGAGGGACTATTAAAAAGAACAATAGAAAGCAAAAAATTTTTTTTGGAATTTCTTGTCTGTCTGTCTGTCTGTTTGTCTGTATGTATGTACGCGTTTCACGCAAAAACTACTGGACGGATTTGAACTTTTTTTGTTGTATAGCTATTAAGCCTGGGCAACATATAGGCTATAATTGATTTTGAAAACTGGAACACCTGATGAAGAACCATAACAGAACAGCTAAACTATAAGAAATATGGAAATGGTGCCTTAACAAAAGTCGTTTAACATGATGAGCATTTTCTGCTGACGTATAAAAATTGAAGATCCGGAACATCTGATGAAAAGCTCTAAGAGACCAGCTACACTATAACATATATGGAAATGGCGCCTTAGCAAAAATCGTTCAACCTGATGAGCATTTTCTGCTGACGTATAAAAATTGAAGATCTGGAATATCTGATGAAAAGCTCCAAGAGACCAGCTACACTATACCATATACGGAAATGGCGCCTTAGATAAACTCGATTAATCTGATAAGCATTTTCTGTAGACGTATAAAAATCGAAGATCCGAAACATCTGAAACAGTTTGGAACACAAAAAGACTTTTCATCTAAGCGAAAGTTACGCGGGCGAAGCCGCAGGCAACAGCTAGTTAGTAATATAATCTTGGTTTTCCGATAAAAAGAATAAAATGAGACAGGACCTACCAGGGATGAATTTTCTCAAAGCTTGTAATAAATCTTGAAATGAAATAAGTTAAAACCGCGAGCCGCCGCCCCCCGGGACCTGACTGCTCAGGAATGTATTTAACTTCATCCGAGTTTTAAACCGTTTATGCGAGAACTTGCCTACCGCGAGCATACGTCCTATTCAAATGCCTTTATGGTTTAAATATCACAAGATACTAGGAATTTTAGTCAAATTGCATAGTTACAAAAACTACAACTCATTCATTCAATATTTTACTGATATTACTGGTACACTGGTACCACAGACTTCGACATATTTTCCCTACTTCAGCATCATTATCCACTGCTGGGTGGAGCTTTCTTCTCTCTACGCTCACCTTTTCAATCAGTCGTCGGCCGACCTAAAGAACTGCTGGACGGATTCTACGTTTTAGTTCCATGTCTTAAGCACAAGTCGGTTTCAGCTGCCAGATATCCCGCTCAGATCTATTGTACAGTTACGGTGGAGAGAGGTATGTGGTATTCAACGTAGAATTTCTAACAGTTTACTCATTAATGTTAAAGAATAAAGTTTTATTTTCCAAAGTGTGTTGTTTTCCGGGCCGTGTGTTGACGTGTGCCTGTCGGCCCGGTAACTGGATTGGTTCTCGCCGGATGACGCGGATTAGATCACAGTTATTTGATTAGGAGCGGCATGATACGCTCCGCGGTGAAAACATGCACCGGTGATATAGAACTCTATGTAAGAAATTCATACAAATGGATTCATATTCCATTTACTGCATGTAGATTTCTTTATTTTGTTATTATAGGGTTCCTTATACCTGAGTACTTATTATCACTTATTTCTAGGGTATAATTACAGGCACAAGTTAAAATACAATTTTCATATTTAAGTGACGCCTCAAATCTTTTCCATTTCCTTGGAAGCGGTGATAGCGAAATAAGCGACGATAAAAGTACATATAGTAACTATTGTAAAAAAGGCCTTCAAAGAAGGCTCTTTTTCACGTCGATAACTAATTATTTAATCATAATATATTATGTCTCAAAGCTACAAACTACTAGCATTTCGGAACGACCACTGCTGAGAAGAAATGCCGAAAGAAACTCATGAAACAGTCTTGGTCGCCTAATATGCCAGAGGGGCTATTTATTAACTTTATACATACACTAGATTGTGTACAGTCAAAAAAAAATATATAAGAAAAAAAAGAAAATATAATAAAACATGTTATGTTTGTGATCAAGTAACCACAATAAATTGGTTACGAACAAAAAATAACAGTAAAATTCGAATCAGGATCGAAGCAGGATCCACCTGGCAATACCCGTTCACGAGTTGACGGGAGGGTCAGCCATCGCAAAGCTCAACCATAATAGAGGGAACCTTACGACCCGGCCCACGACGCCGTCAACAGTTTGAACATTTTAGAAAAATAAATACTTTCAGTCACTTGAAGATCACAATACACGTACATGTTTAACAATTAAATGTCAATGTAATTAAATTTAAAAAAGAAAGGAAAGGTTATTATTCACAATAACAAAAGAATGCAATCAAGTGTGGAGTGGCGAAGTTGTAGGGAGAGACCAAGCTTTTTTATCGTTCAAATAATCACTTATTGTGTAATACGCTTTATTCATCAAAGTATTTTTAAGATATGTTTTAAATTTTTGCATAGGTAAATTTATAGCCTCGTCAGGGAGCTTGTTGAACATTTTTACACTTTGACCCACGAAAGACCGCCGAACCTTTTTAAGCCTAAAGCAGGGCGTATAAAGTTTATTCTTATTGCGGGTGTTTATACTATGTACATCGCAATTTTTTTAAAGAGGTTTAAATTGGATTTAACAAAAATAAGACATTGAAGATGTATTGAGATGCAACAGTAAGAATTTTTATTGATTTAAAGAGCTCTCGTAGAGAATCGCGTCGTTTTAGCCCGTACATAAAACGAATTGCTCTCTTCTGTAATACAAAAATTTTCCCTATCTCGGCTGCATTTCCCCATATCAATAATCCGTATGACATTATGCTATGAAAGTAGCTGAAATACACGAGTCTAGCTGTTTCAATGTTTGTGCACTGTCTTATCCTTCTCACTGCATAAGCCGCCGAGCTAAGTTTTTTGGCCGTGAGTTCGATGTGTTTATCCCACTTTAACTTACAGTCAACGGTAACGCCTAAGAATTTGACACTGTGTACCCACTCTAATACTTTGCCATTAACTATTAAAGGTATATCATTGTGAGGTGCGTTCGAGAGAGAAAACTTTATACACTTGGTCTTGTCCGTGTTTAAAGCCAGGTTGTTGGTTGTAAACCAGTCAAGTACAAGTGTCATAATATTACTTACATCGTCATAATTTTGACTATTTCTGTTGACTTTAAATAGTAAAGATGTGTCGTCCGCAAATAAAACTACTTCACACAATTGTTGGGCAAGACATGGAAGGTCATTTATGTAAACAAGGAATAGAAAAGGACCGATTATGGAGCCTTGAGGCACTCCCATGTGTACCGCCGCGCTGCTGGAAGCAGCTCTGTTAACTTCTACTTTCTGAGTTCTTTTGTCCAGGTAAGAAGTTAGTACCTCAAGGGCCACCCATAGTTCTCTATTTCAAGACATATTTTATTGTCATTTACATTTAATTATTTTGGGATGAGCAGTCTACTTTCAAAAGGGAAGAGCGCTCGCCTGCTGGTACTCTGGCGGATGTTTCTGACGATCGCTGCCACTTCTATCTTTTTTTGACTCACCTCCAAGGTTGGAGTTGAATAACTGTTGAAAATTGGATTTATCACGTGTCGACACGACTAATTCTATTTTTGTAGCTTAAAATATTATATTATTTATTATTCCGAAAAAATAATGTAACAAGAATAAATATGTTAAATTATATTTTTAAAACGAAATGATATAAACATAAATTGAGTGATCTTAAAAGTGACCAAAATGTATATTTTTATAGCTATAGAGCATACTTTACCTGCATCCGGCCCCTCTGACACCGGAGCGGCTCTCGATGCCTCGAGTGGAGCCCGTCCTCATCACATTGTGCGCGCCGCATTGTCTCCCATTGTCCGTCGCGATTGGCCCACGCCACCTACACAAATATATGTACAAAAATATCGAACATTTTCCCTGCATGCTACGCGCGAGCGCGAAAATGTTATTTGATTATATTATCACCATGTGTGGGACTAGTAGGACAGACAGTATACTGACGGCTATTCTTATTTTATTATATAAACTTTTCGTGTTTTATATTATTTCTTGGTGGTGATACCTACATCATCATCATATTCCTTACCTTATACCATCATCTGGGGTCGGCGCAATATGTCTTATACTTCAACAAGTCTCTTTTTCCTGTCATACTAGAGATAACCTAGAATTAATATTGATATAAAAAAAAATCATGAAACGACTTAATAGGCAGATTGACTCCAACTTCCATTATAAAACTTAAAATCATGAATAAAATTAATTGGCAGATTAATCAAAAAGAAAAATGTATTGGCATGCTACCTACTGATTGAGATGAAGTCGGTGCCAAGTGCAGGAGTAAGGACATTAAGTAAATGTTTAGTTAGGCATTTTAATTATACATGATTCTAATGTTTATTAGAATTAGATTATTTAATTTTTAATTTGGCACCGACTTCACCTCATTCAGTAGGTAACATGCCAATACATTTTTCTTTTTGATTAATCTGACAATTAATTTTATTCCTGATTTTAAGTTTTATAATGGAAGTCGATTCATTTTTTTTTTTTAATTTATCATTTTTAGTGCACTTGACGAAATTTTGTTGTCATGAAAACTTAAACTTATTTTTTCCCTGGCCGAAAGTTAAGAAATTGAAACGTTTTATTTATGTCAGTTTGATTTGAAATGTCAGAACTTGTCAGAATTCCACGGAATTTTTGGCACATAAATAGACCAAGAGCCCGCGACGACCAACCTTCTTTATTTTAAAAATACTGAAAGTTTCTCTGTGTGGGATATACGGGTAAAAAAGATTAGCGACTACGCATAAAGTTTGGATCTTAGTTGCTTATGCAGTTAATATGGATAGCAAAAGTGATTTTTATAGGTAGAAAAAGCACCCTTGGTGACCTCTCAAAGTAACATTAAATTCAGTTATTATAATAAATCAAATATGACTATAATTTAGTAAAGTTACAATGTCTGGCAGGGGTTTATATCTGTACCAATATGCTTGGCAATGGATGGCATGATTTCTCATATTATTCGAAATAAAATCTTAGAAAACTTTTACTTTGACCAAATTGAGCTACCACTTAATATGATTGCTACAAATTATCTGCCTAAGCAATCATGATTCAACTTTTATAGTCACTAATCACTATTTCTGTGTTGGGGGCATGCATAGATTATCTTGAGTTTTCATAGAATAAGGAAGGGGATGCTGTCGCGGGCTTTTGCTCTATAATCCAATGTTTGATTTTTTTTATTTTGATAGGTAACTTTAAAATTACCGAACAGATTCAGACGTGGATAAAGTGGGACCAACTTGGGAATACACTCTGTCGAATAAAAAAATAATTTCGGAAATCAGTTCACTATAGGTGGAGAAATCGTCGAACATACATAAAAAAACATACATACATCGAAACATATAGCTTACTCCTTTTTTTGGGAAGTCGGTTGAAAATGCGCAGAATAAAAAAAAACACTGATAAATAAATAGCTCTTGGGATTGCTGCAGAATGTTAAACTCAAATATGTACTGCATTCACAGGCTTGATGTTATATTATATTAGAAGAGGGTGCCGACAAGATTCGATCTTGTACGGTGAATATTTCAAGGCGAGTGTACTCCATACACGTGTTTATAATGGCCTCCCTTTACTTTTACCACAAACGAAACTTACATAAAATAATTTTGTGGACGCAGGAAGAAAAGTTACACAAAATTTTCTTAAACCGTCAAATAGAAAAATGTTCGTTCGTAGCTATTTCAATAATAGGCCTCAAGCAGGCACGGGGCGGCGGCGCCTGTGCCGACTCCGTTTGACTTTTTAATTTTAGAAGCAAAAGCGACGGCCATTAGGTAAATTGGTGTCGAGCGTCTCCAAAGGCTCTGTATACTTTGCTATTACTCCTTTTTCTTAGAAACCGCACTTCTGTAGGTACTTTACTATCATATCAATATTTTCTTACAATTATTTATATTTGTTAATAGCGCGACAGTGTATAAATACTATTTTCGTTTATATTTTGTACAAATATGAATTTGATTAATAAGCCACTACGTATTCCTATAGATGCAGTTTGTGAAATCAGTTGCAATGTATGCAGCATTAGCAGATATTAAAACGATTCAGCGCGTCGCATGTCGATTTCTTTTGAAAGCAAACATTGTTTATAGAATTTATTCACAATAAAAATTTATTGTGAATAAATTCTATAAACAATGTTTTAATAATAATAATTAATAATAATAATTAATAATAATTTTAATAATAACGCTAATTTTAGCGCATTTGTATAAAATAGCGTTACGTAATTAAGTGCGTAACAATGTTGTTATTGTATACCTTATGAGCTGTGTATCCTAACTAATCCTTACTTCATAACTAATGTTTTAAATGCGAAACTAAATTAGTCTGTTTGTTTGTTTATTTATTTGTTAGTAACCTCTTCACGTTTCATCTACTAAACCAATCTTCCAGAAATTTTGCATACTTTCATCCCGGGAAAAACCACTGTTTCCGTGGGACATTCACGAGGGCGAAGCCGCGAGCAAAAGCTGGTAAATAAATACACGTCTTCATCTCGTGTTGGTTGCCAGATAAATATCTGAGACGAGAATAAAGTTTTTAATTTGATGTTTTTATCACCATTTCGACATAACGTATGACGTTAACAGTCAAACATAGTTTTATTACAGTTTTATTGAAATAAAATTACCGACAAGAACTCGAGAGAAAAATCAGTATATTGATACTTGACTTAATAGGAAGAAAAAAGAGCAATGGAACAAAAATAATAATAATAATTCATTTATTTGCAAAACATGAGCATAAAGATGACAAAAAAATGTGCAGTTAAACATGTACCCAGTGTGGGTGTAGCAAAATTAAATTAAATTCAAAATTAAATACTATTAAACGATGTCTTTAAAATTAAAATTATTTCATCAAATCTTTAATTATTTACAGTCAAATTAGTCAAAATTTAATTAAATTTAAATAAAATTAAATGAGGTCAAATTTAATTATTCTATTTTCGGCGTGCGATTGAGACATTTTCAACCATAAGTTATTTTGTCATTTAAAAATTCTTCGACAGAGTACTATGCTTTTGAGATTAGTAATGATTTGATTTTGTTAATGAAAATAGTGTCATTTGTTTCTGATTTTAATTCGGCCGGGATTTTATTATATATTTTAATTGACAATTTGAGAACATTTTTAAGTTTGATACCGGTTGTTTTAAATTATTTTTCTGTCGTGTGTTGATTGCGTGCGTGTCCTTTATTTGGATAAATAAATAGTGATGCTTCCTAACAAACGTGGCTATTTCTAATATATATAAACACGGGAGTGTTAGTATTTTCTTCTCGATGAAGTGTGGTTTACAGCTATCTGGACTTCGTGTGTTGGTAAGTATTCGAACGCATTTCTTCTGCATAACGAACAGGACGTGTGCGTCGACACTATTTCCCCATAATATAATCCCGTATCGCAGCTAAGACTCGGCGTAGGCATAGTAGGCTGACAGCGCAGTATCAAGGTTTGTATTAACTTTCAGTACACCGAGGGCATAGACGAATTGAGACAGCTTGGATTTTATTTTAACAATGTGGTTTTTCCAATTTATGTATGTGTCAATCGTTATACCAAGGAGATTAAAATGGTTTACTTCTTCGACTGTCGTGCCATTTACTTGTAAGTTAAGATCTAGTCGTTTTTTTTGTGGCGGTCTAAATTGGATCATTTTAGTCTTTTATAAGTTAATTTCTAAATGACTTTTTTGAACATTTTTGTCATAAAAGGAATGGAATATTGCAAAATGTGCGTTATTTTTAATATAAATTGCCAAATCTCCGCATATTTGCAGGACGGCTAACTGCTGTATGCTCCCATAACTGATTTTATCAAATTTTGCTGTTACAATATTAAATTCTCTTCTGCAAACTGAATATTAAGCACAAAAATATTTTGTGAAACAATATAGTTCAAACTCGTATGGTAACTGTAACATAGCGCAGTCATAATGTAACATCACCTCGTAGCTCTTGCGTAGCACAGTCGTAGCACTGTCGTAGTTCAATCGTAACGTATCTCGTAGCAATGTCATGCACTGTCTCATCTCGTAGCTCTTTAGTAGCATAAACGTAGCTTTTCGTAGTACTGTTCTCGTAGCTATTTCGTAGCAATATAACACTTTTTGCAGCTCTTTTGTAGCAATTTCAAAATAGGGGGGGTTTAGTTTTCGTGCGATTTCAGATACATAACGACCCCACTACCCCTAAATCCGCCCCTGTAGACTGTGATGATTGCCCTGCTACAATGATGATGATCTTTATTACATTATCAAACTCATAATAAATCAACCATTACGTTACAATATCCATACAAAATCATAATTTTTATATGTCTGTACCTGTATTATTTTTTATTTCGACAAACACCAGTGAACGGTAGCATTTTTCTGCATTGTTACCAATCTATGACTTAGTTTGATTGAATTGTAGTTCTCAATACAACATTACAATTGCAAAATTAGTATTCATATCTACATGACGTCACAATCAGGCAGTTGTCTCGCGTCTTCATTCACCTGCCGCCATTGTAAGCTCCACAAAAGCTCCGGCGACAGGAATCAGAACTTCAGCGATCGGAAGCTCACAATGACCTCCCGCCGGCAATCGTAACGCACTGTTTCCGCCGCAGCCTTCCTCCTCGCACGGAGGGACACCTCAATGGGCCTCTGAAAGCCCTTCCTTGTTCACGAATAAAGGTCTCTTCATAGTTATATATGTTACACACGAGTCAGAATTATAAGTAAAATGTAACAAGTCTATGTCAGGTTCTCCAGTTTTTCACTATTCTATATTGCAACTGTACATATATGTATACAAATGTGTGTATATGTACTACAAAAGTATTTTGTGCCATGCTCTTGTATAAATAGTTTACGGAAAAATAAAATTATTTACGATCAAATAACTACGGAACCTTCCTCAATATACTCAAGTTTATCATAAATAAAATGCACGTAAAGTGGCAACATTTCAGAAATGCATAGCATATTCACTCGTAAATATTTTGAGGCTGAGAACACCACAGACATGATTATCAGTAAACAGACATTCATTTCACAGTCATTTGCCTGCTATATAATTAGTTATTAAAATCCTCCTCTCCGTATCCAATTTACAAATCTTATGAGGTCTATTAAAATTTATGAAATGACATGGTTGACACGCTTAGTTTTGAGCCACAAATAAAGGAAAAGCCGTACTTAGTAACTAATGAACGTTTCCCAGTTCAATAACAACGACAAACCAATTCCCCTGGAGTATTCCCTGTCTCGTCAGCACATCGTGTACCCACTCTCTAAATCCTAATGCACTAGAACATCGTTGGAGATGTGACAATGTGACTAGAATTAAGATTAGGGTCTGAAATGCTCGAGAGAGGGGAGAGCTCCACGGGGGGAGGAGAGAGGGGCAGCCGCAGCACAAGACAATAAATCGCGCGCTTAGCGTTGTACAACGTACACATAGACTTGTGAGAGCATAGATCGTCTTGTTTAGGATTAACCTCAATTTATATAAGTACATTATCACGCCAGTTTTATATATACATATATACCTACTTCGGGATTATTACTGCAAAAGTTCTTAGTTGTAAGACTCATTTCAGACTCCGTCAGCAATGCTAGCGCACTAGAGCGCCATCCCATCGCATCGAAATAAATAAAACCTGCGTTTATACCTTAATAGTCAGGGTATTGTTTTGGGAGGTGTTATCTGCAAAACAATGTAACAGGTTTTAAAAGTCATTTTACCATTGCAAGGCTAATGCATTATTCCTGTTTCCACATGAACATGAACGAAGCCTCGGGCAATAAATATATTGGATCATAAAACTGCCTACCAATAACAAGGTCATATGTATGAAGTGCATGGCAGTAATTCTCGTCTAGGGGCAGTAGGTCTGCCGTGATTCGCGATCCGTGCTGTCGTCGGCGCCTCAGCTGCGATCGTCTTGCAAACCAAACAAACATTCATATGCATATTCATTGAATACACATCCGGTGTTTGACAAGTCCTATCTCCATGGTATGAACTCATAAATTAGCATTGTTTGAGATTATAATTTTCTACATGTGTAACAACACCCTGTCTCAATGCAAGAGAATATTAGTATTTAATCACAGAACCATAAATCCATACTAATATTATAAATGCGAAAGTTTGGATGTGAGTTTGTGAGTTTGTGAATTTGTGAGTTTGTGAGGATGTTTGTTACTCAATCACGCAAAATCTACTGGACGGATTTCGATGAAATTTGGTACAGAGTCAAAGTCAAAGTCAAAGTCAAAATTTTTTATTGAAACTTGGCCTTCAAAGAAGGCTCTTTTTCACGTCGATAACTAATTATTTAATCATAATATTTTATGTCTCAAAGCTACAAACTACTAGCATTTCGGAACGACCACTGCTGAGAAGAAATGCCGAAAGAAACTCATGAAACAGTCTTGGTCGCCTAGTATGCCAGAGGGGCTATTCATTAACTTTATACATACACTAGATTGTGTACAGTCAAAAATAAAATAAAATATAAGTAAAAAAAAAATAATATAATAAAACATGTTATGTTTGTGATTAAGTAACCACAATGAATTGGTTAAGAATAAAAAATAAAAATAAAATTCGAATCAGGATCGAAGCAGGATCCCCTGGCAACACCCGTTCACAAGTTTGAACATTTTAGAAAATAAATACTTTCAGTCACTTGAAGATCACAATACACGTACATGTTTAACAATTAAATGTCAATGTAATTAAATTTAAAAAAGAAAGGTAAGGTTATTTTTTCACAATATCAAAAGAATGTAATCAAGTGTGGAGTGGCGAAGTTGTAGGGAGAGACCAAACTTTTTTATCGTTCAAATAATCACTTATTGTGTAATACGCTTTATTCATCAAAGTATTTTTAAGATATGTTTTAAATTTTTGCATCGGTAAATTTATAGCCTCGTCAGGGAGCTTGTTAAACATTTTTACACTTTGACCCACGAAAGACCGCCGAACCTTTTTAAGCTTAAAGCAGGGCGTATAAAGTTTATTCTTATTGCGGGTGTTTATACTATGTACATCGCAGATTTTTTTAAAGAGGTTTAAATTGGATTTAACAAAAATAAGTACATTGAAGATGTATTGAGATGCAACAGTAAGAATTTTTATTGATTTAAAGAGCTCTCGTAGAGAATCGCGTCGTTTTAGCCCGTACATAAAACGAATTGCTCTTTTCTGTAATACAAATATTTTCCCTATCTCGGCTGCATTTCCCCATATCAATAATCCGTATGACATTATGCTATGAAAGTAGCTGAAATACACGAGTCTAGCTGTTTCAATGTTTGTGCACTGTCTTATCCAGAGGTAGATAATGACCTGGAATAGCACATAGGCTACTTTTTATCCCGGGAAAAAGCACTGTTCCCGTGGGAAATTCACGCGGGCGAAGCCGCGGGCAAAAGCTAGTTATTTATATACTAGCTGTTACCCGCGGCTTCGCCCGCGTGAGTTTCGCTTACATGAAAAATCTTTTTGTGGTCCAAACTGTAGTAACCTAAACTCCAGTACTCAAAATTTTTGCCATTTGGTTATCCCGTATCCCGCGGGAATATATGTTGATGAACGGGAACAGATGTTCCAGATCTTCAATAGTTATACGTCAGTAGAAAATGCTCATCAGGTTGAACGACTTTTGCTAAGGCACCATTTTCATATATGTAATAGTGTAGCTGGTCTCTTGGAGTTCTTCATCAGATGTTCCATAATCTTCAATTTTTATACGTCAGCAGAAAATGCTCATCAGGTTGAATGACTTTTGCTAAGGCGCCATTTCCATATATGTAATAGTGTAGCTGGTCTCTTAGAGTTCTTTATGATGACCGATGACCCTGATCTTCGATTTTTATACGTCAACAGCAAATGCTCGTCAGATTGACTTTTGCATAGATACCATTTCCATATTTCTTATAGTTTTGCTGTTCTGTTATGGTTCTTCATCAGGTGTTCCAGTTTTCAAAATCAATTATAGCCTATATGTTGCCCAGGCTTAATAGCTATACAACAAAAAAAGTTTCATTCAAATCCATCCAGTAGTTTTTGCATGAAACGCGTACATACATACAGACAGACAGACAGACAAGAAATTCCATAAAAATATTTTTGCTTTCTATTATTATTTTTAGGTGTCCCTCTATCCATTTCAGTCAAAAATACTAAATGTACAGACAAAATATGTTTACTGTTTTATTATATGTATAGATAGGCTCTTACTAGACTGGCAAAATGAATGAAGAATAAGCGTTTAAATATAAATAAATAATGCTGCACCGAATTACTCCTTTTTATTCTTTCCAAGTTTTGTTTCATCTTTTTATTTCCATAAAATTTATTTCAAAAAGCGATGACATTTTAATTGGCCCACTTTGATGCCAGTTTCAAGCCTCGTCTCATCAGGATCTGATAAAAATGAAACAGACAAGTATTGACTCGGCTCAGAGACGAGCTTTTAGAACTGTCACCAAGATTACAAGCACTATATTGGTATTAAAGAACACGAGATACATAAAATTTCAGATAGAATTTTACCAGTAATAAGTAGGTGCTATTTTTCATCGAGACTTAAGTAGGTAAATGAAATTAAGAGAAAAGCAGCAAGTGCTGCCTAACATTAAAAATTTGTCTTTTACAAAATCATTTACAGTGTAACAGTAAGTACTAAAAGTCTGCTTTCCTTTATACAAAGTGCGTTCTTCCGTTCAAACATACTGTGCTCCAAGAAATTGTTTAACATGAAACATTCAAAATGCTCGCTTAGACTGATTCCAGGCTGTAGAATGAATTTTCTCTGTTCAGGGTTTTCCGAAAGATTAAGTCACTGTTTTTTTCATAAATATAATAATAGCCACGTCCCGGGGCACCGATCGCGGAAATTTCTGTAAACCAAATTATAATTGCTCTGCCCAAATACCAAATTTTAATCGACTATATCGTTATACAGATCATTTTGAAGCAGTTTATAATCTCTAACACTAGGCTGTACGGATAGATCATCATGCAAATTACAAGACAAGAAAAAAAGACCTCTTTATCATATTTATGCATGCCGCTACATTTTTTTTATACTGACTACCTATGAATAAAATAAATTCAGCATGATGTGCACCCGAGTTGGCTTCAGCATAATATGTACCTGACTTGGCTTCAGCATACTATATCAAAGGAAGTGAAGTATCTCGCGGCGGAGCAAGCCAGTCCATCCTGCGTGTCTCCGCTGCCGTGGCACCAGCGCGCCCAACGGATCTGGGTCAGGGGCAGGTCGCGGGCGAGCGAGGGGGTGAAGGGTGTGTGGGGGGAGGGGGAGGGGGGGGAGCAGCATCCGCAACTTCCGCGCCCGGAAGCGGCGGCGAGGTCGCGCCATCCTTACTACTTTGACCTAATCGGTTCAGATTGTCAGTTAACCTTGGTAAGTGACCCCATGTCACACGACAATGTTGTTCCGGGAACTATCGGAACTACTATAAGGTTGAGGGCTTAATGAGTGGCAGTGGCCGGCTATTGGTGAACTCTGCTGCAGTTCTAAAACATAATAAATTAGCTTTGAGATAAAAACAAATTGTTTATTTACACTGTAACTTTTATGGTCACTTTTTATTTACATATATACGAAAACAAATCGGTTGGTTGGTATACTTCCTTATTATTACTTCCGTATGATGACATATTTTTCCGGATAATAATGATTATAAAAAGGTAATAAATGAAACGCATAAACCCTGTAACTACACCTACCACCTAGTGCTACCTTTCTGCTCCACTTTTCCCAAATAGATATAATTTACACAGAAATTCTATTTGAAATTCCTTAAGGTTTTCTTCAAGAAAATTAGCTCCATTCTCTGAACTTTCCTGTGAATAGTTTCACCTAGTTTTCGTTCGCTCGACGAAATGTGCATTTTTATTAAAATACATTATGATGTCGAAACTCCACAAAGTACAACTTACTTTGGGTTTTGCTCGCCGGATTTAGAAGTAATGAAATTGAACGGGAACAGAACAAAACTTTGTCATTAATTTGATTAAAACTAATGTGAGAAAAAGGCTAACAACATGCGTGAGTATCCGTATTAAAAGTCATTATAACTTTGTCATTTATATAATTTATAGAAGAGTGGATCAGAAATTCGCATCTTGGCCTGTGATAGTGGCGGTTAAGCAACTCTATTTTACCCCTTAGGGGTGGAATCTCCAAAATTCCACTCACTTTCGCTATAACCTCTCTGCAAAATTTCAAGTTTCTACATTCAGCAGTTGAGTCCCTACGTTGATATTATAGAAAATTAAACCTGTTAACAAAACAATAAATAAACGCTTTGACATAATTGTTGGTAACGTGCAAAATGTCCCTCCTCCATTTGTCAGGCGCACACATACAAACAGTCACACAGCTACAATTCGTGTCATCGCAGGTGATAAATAACCGGCGTCCTTTCTCCGAACCTATGTTTGCCGACCGCCATTACATTCCACCAATAAAAGTTGCTACATTTTGCATATTTTGGAAAATCATGAATGTAATGTAATATATCCTAAGGGATTTTTTCTAATAACTTTGTATCAAAGATGAATGTACCGATGAATAAATATAATATTAAACATAACTACATCGATTTACTATAGATTTTCGAAATGGATATGCTTTAACCAAAGAAATATAATATAAGGCAAATGATCTAAATTGTAATTTTAAGCTAAAGCTTATGCGTAAGCTTAGTTTATACTTATGAAATAACCTCCTAGTGCTTATACTTAATTTCTAAATTTGCTAAAAGCTAAACTTCAGAAATTATGTCCAGCTTAAAACCCAACTATTGTTCTAAACTTAGTTCTGTACAATGTTATCGCCTGCAGCTAATTCTGGCCGTATTGTAGGCTAAGTGGTTAATTTGATTTTAATGTAACATGCATTTGTATATGAACTCAATGAAAATAACTGGCTACTGTTAATACTACTAGTTTATTTGTGAATTAATACATACATACATACATATAATCACGTCTTTATCCCTTACGGGGTAGACAGAGCCAAGAGTCGTGAGACTCGATGGCCACGCTTAGCTGAATAGTGGGCTCTTTGATGGAATAGAGATTTAGGTGAATTAAAAAATGTATAAATCTAATCGAAGACGGGTTTATCGCTCCTTATATTGATGGCACAATACTGCTGTAGACGAGTGGTTTTCATAACATTAATGTCGTTGTGCAACATTACGACGATATCTCCGAAGACTTGCTGCAGCGATAGTGCGGGGGGGCTGCGGCGGAGGGCGGGGGGTGGTGATGTTAGGGAAGGTTTCGGAGATAAACGGCCCTTGGAGCGTGTTATGACACTCCAGATTACCGGCCGGAGGTCGCTATCTCGCTGTCGTGTCGCCGACCTGCTATCGCCGTACAACCTCCTCCGCTTCCCCGTCTCCGCCGCGCTCGCCTAAGTTGCTACAATATTTCATAAAAATTGCACCTTTGCTCTATCATTATTCAGATATCACGTTCCATCTTCATTTTGAGGGACTAGGTATAAATTTCATTATAAGGCTAACACAACACAAATTTTATTTTAAAAGTCTTGATTGGATTGTAAGAAGATAAATAATTTCTTAGTTAATTTTCATATTATTACTGTAACTTCCCACCATATTCTGAAAATACCCTTTACGGTGGCAAACTATATGTCGAATTGCATACTAATCAATTCATGCAGTGCAACATAAGTTAAATCACAGCAAGGAATGATCTCTGCTTTCTTAGAATGTATCTGTCCAAAACAACTATTATTTCTGGATATTATATATTTTATGACGGCGGGAGCTGCACATCATCATCTTCAGGTCCGTTCCGGTCGTGGTCAGACATCAGGGTGGCCACAAAATAACACTAGGTCACGAAATAATACCACGAGACTAGTCACTTTCCAAGGTACCCAGATTTGGTAATAAAACAAGCAAGGATGGCTTCAATACTTTTGGATTTTAAACAAACATGTGGAATGCAGTGAGGTTAGCTGTGTCGCGATCACATCCGTTCGCAACCACCACTTATTATCGAATGAATTTGAAAATCAACCATTCTCAGGTCTCATCCGTCACAGACGTTTGACGTACCTCGTGAAATTTGAACTGTCAGTGTCATCTACGATCGCGTCACAGCTAAACACATTCAAGCAAAGGAATTAAAATAATTAGATTAAACAAATCTGTTTCAAAATGAAATTTAACAACAATCACGTAAGTTGCTTGGCATTCCACTATATTCCACCTTTGATTCTACCCTTAAATACTGCACTCTGCGACATATAAGTACTTGTCTACAAAATTTAATGTGATCCTGTTAAAGGGGTATTAGACCTTCCTGAATTTAGGAGCCGATAAAAAGTGTCCGATATCGGCCTCTGAATTCAGTGGCCGATGCTCCTGATCACACATTCACTGATTCAGACTTCAGAGAGCTCTGAATCAGTTGCCAAGGACGAGCGCTACGAGACAGACGTGTCGCGCCGCGCTGCGCGCATTTAAAACAAAATGGCTCCAACTTAATCGAAATATTTTTAAGGATTTAATGTTGCATTTTGATAAAAAAAATTAAATACCTACACCTTATAATACATTGAATCCTTCATCCTAATCCTAACCTAACTAAAATTATAAATGCGAAAGTGAGTTTGTTTATTTGTTTGTTACCTCTTCACGATTTATCTACTGAACCAATCTTCCTGAATGAAATTTCGCCTAGGTACACATAGTTAGAGGTACCGAGAAGGACATAGGGTACCTTTCATCCCGGAAAGAGCACTGTTCCCGTGGGAAATTCACGCGGGCGAAGCCGCGGGAAAAAGCTAGTTTCTAAAATTTATGTTCATATAATTTTGGTCACGCTTGTCCCAAAGGTATGTCCTTGTATAAAACTAAAATATCATTAAGAATCTCTCTTTCTGCCATTTTGCGTACGTAAACACACACGCTGCTAACCAACAAAACGTGCGTGCGCGACGGCAGACGAACGGTGACTGATTTAGGATCCGATACGTCGGAAGGCGTTCTTTCCTGAGAACGGAGGCTAAATCGGATGCTAGCTTCCTAAATGCGATTAGACTTCTCTGAATTCAGAAGCCACTGAATATCGGAGCCTAAATTCAGGAAGGTCTAATATGCCTTTTAGCCTGTCTGCAATTCTATTATATTATATCGTCGGCTCACAGACCGTGCCGCGCCGAGCCAATAAAATCGAGCGCATTGATGGAGGCAACGAACGACGAGCGAGCCTTTTATTGCCGCTCAAAAAACGTTTGGTTGTACTGCTCAGATACTGCCTATTTTTGAAAGGTAAGACTTATAAATACGTTATGTCTGATAAAAATGATTTTTATAGAACTAAAACCACTCACATCAATGGTTACCATACGTTCATTACTCCTGATGGGACCCGTCGGTGTAGTGTTGCACTCTCCGGCGTGCCGGAGTCAGAAACGTGCTCCGAAACTCATTACGTACTAAAGTTTAAGAGAAAGGTCTTCAAACTTACCAGCCACAGTCACTGGTTCGAGTTTTTACAAAGAATTTGCAAGATCTAAACTGGCACAAACTGCTCCATAACTCCTTTTTCCGCACAACTTCTTGGAGTGTTTTTAAATGTAGTGCATGGTGCTTAGGAGAACTTAAGGTAGGTGCGTAAAAGTCTAATACGAATATTCTTGAATGAGTTTACGGTTATTGCTAAAAAAATAAAATTTGAATAATGTTTTGGAAAAATATGACTTGTTTGTGTCTTATTTTCAACGTTATCATCGACTCGCAAAAATAGAAGAATGATGAATAACGTATAAAATTATGGACTCTAATCAAGAGTTCTTTAATTTTAATTGATGACACATCACTCGCCGATAGAATTATTAGTGAAGCGGAAAGTAGGATAGGGTTGAACAAGGCAAGGGAAAAACAGTATCATCGCTTAATATTGATGATCTTACCAATTTTGTCATTCATTATCATTATGGCCCGCCAGAGAAAAAGGATACCGGATCTCAAATCTTACGAAACTAACGCAAAACTGAAGACATTTCCTTTCCGGAGTGTGTAGAGCTTGGAGCTACCCACTGTCGGGGCACTGCGGCGGCGGCGAGCGGCGATCGCTATCTCTGCGGTCCCGATCAGATGCAAGTTTTAATTGATTCCGAGTGCGCGGAAATTACTCTGCGCCCCGCTCCGCTCCGCAAGATCCGCTTAATATCCTACATTTTTAATGTCACCGCAGTCTCTGCCAAACAAATTAAATCGGCTTCAACATTTCCTGATTCTCGATTCGAAAACGATACTCATTATCGCTTCAGCACGATGAGCAATTTTGTAAATTCGACCGTATGTATACGTATAGTACGTACATCGTTCTTGCATACTTCGACATTGGATACTTTAGAAGTAACGTACATAGACATTTAGTACTTAGACATTCCGTGGCGGAGTCATCAATATAAATAATACATTGAAATCTCTACGTTAGACATCTGAGTGGAGAAAACTTGGCACTGCATAATGTTGGCAAGCTGTGATGAGTAGCGGAGTATCCTTTCCTTAGTCGTGATTGTCACATTGAGCAGCGTGGCTCGAGCCGCGCGACCTCTCGAGGCTCTCCGCGGCTAGTTAGCGAGCCTTCACCGCGTCGGAGCTGTCGCTTCCGGCTTGACATCGACTGCATCTGAACAACGACGAAATCAACCTCAATAAGATGTCTTGTATATAGAAATTTTGTAATTTTTGTGACAAATATATTCGGCGTGACTCTGTTCACCGCGCCGCAGGGAAGTGTCAAATTTTAAATGACTTGATCTCTCAAGCTCGCCCTCGTCCGCAGATTAAGTGCTCACCTCAGCTACAAATCCCGCAAGAGCAACGAACTTTTAAATCGGTTTTCTTAACTTTTCACATGAAGTGTTCGGTCTCCGGTGTACAAAAGAAAGAAGGTTTTTGAAATGTCCGAAAAATAGTACAAAATATTTTAGCAGTCTAGAAGAGAAGAATTGTTTGCGATCGATTTAAACCGATATACAATCCCTTACCAAAAATAAGGCAATTAAACTGAAAGGGAAGATACTGTTCCGCGGGTTCATTATTTTTGTAAGAAGTCGTAAATTTCCTTTGTGATTTCAAAGTTTCTCTCCAAGTAAAGTTTTTACTCTGCCCACACCTTCAATGAAGGTGTGGGCAGAGTCCATGAAGGTCCTTCATACTTTAAAGTTTGATGAAAAGGGTAGCTGGCGAAAACAATACCGTGCGGCTTTTTAAAATCAAAATAATATATTTTCAAGTTTTGTTTGCTCCCCTAATTGTATGTGCGGTGCATGCCAATGTTACGAACGTAACATGAAGCGTGAAAGTGGCGGACTTGTTTTGGAAGGAGCGAATCAAACATGAGTTGGCGTTCATTAAAAGTTACATTTGAACGGACTTAAATTTTTACAATCAGCAGTGTGTCATGGAAAGCTTATGATGATGATGGAATTTTTATCGGATTTTTTTAGTCCTACTGCTACACATTTTTAAAAGTAAACATTTTGTCCGCGGGCAAGATTTTACACGGGCGAGGTGTCCCATAACCCGGTCTCATTCATCAGTATCGTATAACTTTTCTTGTTATAAAATAAATAAAATAATACTAATAATGATAAATTGTAAATATTGTAAAGTAAATAAATGAAATAAATGAAATGTTATTTTTAACGCCATTAGGATATGGTTATTCAAAGGATGTGGCCATTCGGAAGAAATGAACGTTCAAACCCTAATTCCAAAAAAATGGTGACAAAGTCGGAGAGTATAGAAACACTGGTAAAGAACCTCCTTTTTTTAAGTCGTCGGTTCAAAGATGTCATGTAAAAGCATTTTGAATTTTCGTGTTCTGTGTAGTAAAGAGGTTCGTATCGATAGGTACTTTGCTTCGCTTTCCAACGTTTCCGCTTTCACGCTTTCCCTACTGACCCGGTGCGGGATTGCACGCGGTAGCACTGGAGTAGTGTGGCGTGGTGTGGCGTGGTGTGGCGATGGCGATAGGGCGCGGGCGGGCGTGGTGCGTGCGCCGCGGCGGCGGCGGCCGGGCGCGCGGCGGCGGCAGTCTCCTGCGCGCACTGGCCGCCCGCGCACGCCGCCACCGCGCGTGGACATGCCGCGCACAGCGCGCTGACGACCGTGTCACACGTGAGACTGTCTCTGTGCCAGTACCTCCCGCAGGATACCCACGACGACGTCTTACCATGGCTCACTAGTCTCCGTTCGCAGGCAAGGATTGTTACTGAAACGCTCCGCTTTGTGGAATTTATTTTACGACTGCCAATTATCATAAAATACGTCTAAGTGGCTCTCTTCCTTCAAGCACATTACGTACACAAAATAAAAGTCTTACCTTTGGCTTTTACCGTTTGCTCCGTTTATTTAAGCAATTTACAACAAAACAAAAATTGATTACTTTACGCATTATCACAGAAAACGGAGAATCGCATTACACTTCATATATAAATGCGAAAGTTTGAATGTGACTTTTCGCGTATGTTTGTTCCTCAATCACGCAAAATCTACTAGACGAATTTCGATCAAATTTGGTACACGGGTAGAAAAATATTAGAAATAATACATAGGGTACTTTTTGTCCCGAAATTTCTACGGGAGCAAAGCCTCGAGGTGCAATTAGTAACTATTAAAAAAAGAAAAATACATGAAATCAGTATCGTTTAAATTATTATTAATTTGTCGAAAAAGAAACAATTAAACAATTCATCAGCGCGATATCTTTCAAGTAGAGCTGCAGACAGCTCGCAGCTCTAGATTTACGATTTCAATTGTAATGTCCACTTTGTGTCGAGGAAAACATTTCAGCGAGCGAGCGCTGTATTTGTTGTATGTCACTTTGCACTAGATTAGATTCTGTCATACTTTCACGATGCAAAACTTATTTAAATATCTTTCCAGCACAAGCAAACTCGTTTATCTCTGTCACTTTATTTTATTTATTTATTCATGGTATATTATATTGTATAAAAATATATATTTTGTACAATAATATTTAGTTAGACTCATAAGTAAAATCTCACTTAAACGAAACATTCGCTTTCACTGGCATTATGCAACACGCTTGCATAATCGAAGTGAAAGCGATTGTGTGTAATACCGCGAGAATTTTTATAGTGTTAAAAGTTCTGTTGTACCACAGATAAAATACTATACTAACTAGTAGTTGTTCAGAAGTAAAGAAATAACAGTGGCTGGCTGGACCATTTACTAAACAGACAGCGCGGCTCCAATATCGTTCAGTTTAACTAAAAGCTCTACCAGGATAGCAGCACGTGCGGCGACTTATTGCCTAAGCTTTCCTGTCTTCACCTAGCCGTTGCATCGCACGAAGTTTCGTTCAGGATTTCCGCTTTTGGTTTATTCAGTCACCACATTGTGTCAACTTATTCAGGTTGTGTCAACTTATTCAGGTAGAGTAAAGATCACCATTGCTGGATTTTTTATTTTTGTACAGGATTTGTTTAAAGTACCTATAATCATTAAAAAAATACATTTCGGATTGTAATTTATTAGTGATTTTTTAAATTAAGCTTTTATTATTCGTAAGGAAACATGTAACAAAAAATCACCCTGGTGGGAATTTTCGTTTGAGAATTATAACAATATGAGTCTTGTAATAGCGTTTAAAAAAAACGGCGGAGGTGATTTTTTTAACACTTAAATTTGCAGTTGTAATATCATAATCTATGTAGTTTATAAAAATCACCAACGTAGGATTTAATGTCATCACAAAATTCACAGCCCCGACTATTATAGTAATTTTAACAATCAATAATAGTTAAATAGTAATACACTAGTAGTTCGCCGCGAACTTACACCTCACGATTATTATTTTTAAAATATGAGAATCATAAAAATGCGTATATATCAAAAATGGCTAAACCGATTTTGTTGCCCAACGAATTTAAAAATTCTATGGATAGTTGCTACACGTACTCTTAATATCATCGAAATTGATTCAACGATTCGAAAGTTATCGCGGAACAAACATACATACATGCAAACAATGTGTTTTCGCCCCTACTTGAATTATAGCCCTCGCTCGCAAATGATGATTTGCACTAAAAAATTTGTTCGGAATGCCTTTAAAAAAAAAACATTTATTTCACCAGTATACCTACTTATACGTCTGAATAAACAATGCTACTTAAAATTAAGCGTTGACGGCAATTAGGGCAGATCCTCCTGACAGATCGTCACCAAACTAGGTATACCTGTATCTTGGGACTCACTGTCAGAGAGGAACCACACCGCTTTGCGACTATGTCATGTACAGTAAATAAGTAGATAACTTCTAGCTATGACTAAACGAACGAGCGCTTATTTCTCAAACTAGTAAAACTGTAATTTGGGGACTCGTGCGTAGCAGTGCTACGGGTGTAGACTCGTGCCTAGCAGTGCTACGGGTGTAGACTCGTACGTAACAGTGCTACGGGTCTAACTCGTACGTAGCAGTGCTACGGGTTTAGACTCGTACGTAGCAGTGCTACGGGTGTAGACTCGTACGTAGCAGTGCTACGGGTGTAGACTCGTACGTAGCAGTGCTATGGG
Source organism: Ephestia elutella (assembly GCA_018467065.1). Classification (NCBI taxonomy): domain Eukaryota; kingdom Metazoa; phylum Arthropoda; class Insecta; order Lepidoptera; family Pyralidae; genus Ephestia; species Ephestia elutella. The sequence goes on along the minus strand of CM031572.1, from coordinate 18,716,370 downwards.
TGTAGACTCGTGCGTAGCAGTGCTACGGGTGTAGACTCGTACGTAGCAGTGCTACGGGTGTAGACTCGTGCGTAGTAGTGCTACGGGTGTAGACTCGTGCGTAGCAGTGCTACGGGTGTAGACTCGTGCGTAGCAGTGCTACGGTTAGACTCGTACGTAACAGTGCTACGGGTGTAGACTCGTACATAGCAGTGCTACGGGTGTAGACTCGTGCGTAGCAGTGCTACGGGTGAAGACTGCGTAGCATGAGTATGGTCGAACTAACGTTTTTTTACATGTGGAAAAGGCCAACCCACGCCAATCTCCCGCCTAACCTGACCTACGGCACTGAAATAATCTAATGTTATAAAATAAAAATAACAGAATTTAGAATAACAAAATTTAAAAGAAAAAGCGTTAAATAAAATAAAAATAACTTAGAACCCCTCTGTGTGTAAAGGCCTCCTCCATCGAGTGCCATTTGTCTCTGTCCTGAGCAACTTGCATTCAATTCTTTCCAGCCACTTTCACTATGTCGTCTTCCCATCGAAGTCTTGTTTTCTTCTCCCATGTGGTCCTTTCCATCTAGTTGCTAACTGTATCCATCTTAAAGGTAAATATACATAACACATACCATCATTTACATAGCAATAAGTAAATGTTTAGTACTGCATCACTATTAATTTCATTAGCCTCTAAAATTGGGGAAGCAGAATAAACGAGCTGTCTGGCCCTGAGGCTCGCATCAGATAATGCAGGTGCCGCGGTAACCGCCCGCGCTAGCTGATAGGGACTCAGATAAATCAATCGGCCTTCCGCCGGCGGATTATCCGCCTCTCTCCGCTTCTTTGATTAGTTTTGTTCATTTTCAAATACCATTTATACCCATAGTTTTGCAAATTCTATTTAAATATTATAAACAGGAAATTTGGAAGCAAAGGTTGATAATGGAATTACTGTGAAAGTTGAAATGGAATGGAATTCTATGTGGGCGAATGTGGGCAGCTGTTAAGTGTAAGATAATGGGTTGGGAACTGATCTGATATATAAATTTTGGATGTCGCTCCTTCCTATCACATTGTTTTTGATATGTAATATAAAAGAAAGACTTTCGTCGACTATGCAGTTACGAATACTGAAGTTCTTTGGGCACATTTCTAGAAAGGAGTCGTCGATGGAGAGACTTGTAGCACAAGGTCGGGTGGCGGGCGAGCGATCACATGGCAAATCTATTATTTTCTACTAACTGCACCCGAATATTAAGATAAAATATTTGCTAGTCCTGATGTTTTTCTACTAGTATACCAAATTTTATCAAAATCCGTCCAGTAGAATTATTAAGATTTAGTAACAAATATCACATTCGAACTTTTTCATTTCAAATCAGAACGTCCACTTTGATGCATCGGAATATGATCCTTAAAAATGAACCTTGTAGGCAGGTGTTGCTAAGGTTCATGATGCATCAAAGAGGCCGTTTTAGACCCCCTCCGAATCACAACATTCCAGCGTTTATTTCGTAATGATGCTCAAACTTAAAACTAATTAAAATGTTTTAGCTCAGGCATTTCGAAATTAAACGTAACGGTGCTGCACAATCGCATTACCTTTCATGAACTTTGTTTATGACTGAAAATTAATGTTAATAAGCACCCAACCAAAGTATCAGAATAAAGTTGTACATGAAACACTGATGAAATTAAAAATTTGTCATCAATTATCTAACTTTTACAACTTAATATATTAACAATAGTAAATTACCCGCGGATGAAGTCGCAGGCATAAGTTAGTCCTAACTAATATTATAAATGCGAAAGTGAGTTTGTTTGTTGGTTTGTTTGTTTATTTGTTTGTTTGTTACCTCTTCACGCTTCATCTACTGAACCAATCTTCCTCAAATTTTGCATATACATAGTATGAAGTACGGAGAAGGACATAGGGTACCTTTTATCCCGAGAAAATGCACTGTTCCCGTGGGAAATTCACGCGGGCGAAGCCACGGGCAAAAGCTAGTGTAATATAATCTTGTAATTAATTTAGACTTGAAAAAATGCTAGTGAAGGCCTATTTTCAAAATCATCATTTCAAAAAAAATTTTATTCTGGAAATTAAAACCATTTCTTACCCTAGGCACTACTACTTGGCACTATCGGTAGTGACAAGGGAAATTCCGTTTTCCAATAAACCTAGCCATTTCACTTTATTATGCGCTTTATTGCATACTGAGGCTATATCGACATAAATATGTAAATAAAGCCTCAGTATGCAATTGCAATCACTAAGCAAGTTATTTGGCAAGTGAGAGCTACCTTACCTTGAAACACAAAAAGAGATCGCAAGGCTAGTGTCGCGCGAAGACTGCCTTGACTTGTTTATTCGGAACCGAGTGCACTCTGCGACGTCCAATTTGTCGGAATTCGTTATGCGGATTGTTTTTACTCAACTTTTAAAATTCAGATCTTGAATTCAACATTTATATGCAGATCACAGTATAACGAGAACAAGAAAGAAAATCCTACTTGGTGTTTATTTGTTTAAAGTATTTTACAAAAATGAATTTATATAATTAATGAGAAAGAGTGTTCCGCCACAGCCGACAACAGTAATCGCCGGAGGCATTACGCGCTCTTCATTTCCGGCGACTCCTTTGAAAATCATTATTTCCTCGCCATTATATTAATGGGCTTTATTCATCATGGCGGCATCATGGTGGTTAGCACAGTAGAGTTAAGATAACTTAGGCTGAATGCCAATCGAAAACGGAGTTTAGTCATAACGCGAACTAGTTAGAACTAGTAAGTAACTAGTAGTTCTGCAGTATGCCCCGCGCAAGTGCTTGACTGAGATGCCATCAGAAGGACGTAGCTTATCGATAAGGATCCAACCCACAACGTCATAGTTTCGAGATATGAATTTTTGAAGTTTGTACTGTAATTTCTCAAAGATCCTGTTACTTTGATTACTTTCTTTTCTTTTTAGTAAATCTATGAATTTATGAAGTTTTATTTATTACCAATATTACCCACCTGCTATTTGTAAATATTAAGATATTCACAAAAATATGTCATTGGATCGTTATCGCTAAATGAGTACGTCTATAGAGTAAAAGAGGATTTGAATTTAGCATTAAGGATCATTAATTTAAAAAAATGGGAGTAAAAACCAAAATTTTTATGATTTCCGATAAAAAATGATAGTTTCATAGACGTGTGGATATGACCATGTAATTTAAAACTAAAAAAAACGGAACAAAATAATTTCAATATAACACATTAACATAGACCAAATACTTTAAAATTAATTAAATACTTTATTTTTATAATAGAAAGTCATAAATACTAAAAAGCATTATTATATGACAAATATATTTTTTAAATCACAATAAAATAGATAAAACATGACATTTTAAGAGTCCGTCTTCTCTACTGCCTTAGGTTGCACTATATTTATTTTAAATAAAACTTATTTATTACCTCTTTTGTCCCTCAATAGGAATATGCTTAAGCACTCTAAAATAAAAATGTATTATTTTATAAGTATTTATTTTTATTATGTAAAAAATTAACACACAGTACAGTAAGATTGGATCGTTATTGCGAAATAAAATTTCTTCCTAAGAAATCAATTTTAATTTAGCAATAACGTTTTAGTTGCCTGGATCGTTAAAGTTTAATTTATTTTCTGTACAAATCTCGAGCCAAGTGGTTTGGGTCGTTTTCATTATTGTATTCAGGGGTATTGCTTTCATAGATATGGTTTTCTGGGTACCAATCCACATAGCTTGGAGCATTACGCAGGAAAGAATTATTTACTTGCCGTATGTGTGGGTTGGCTCAAAGGGTATGAATTAATATGTTACAGCTAAAATTTCGGTTGGCTGTTTTTTGTGCAGGCTGTTACTACCTACTATGAGAAGTACTTTGGCATAGATGTCTTATTTTCGACCTAGGTATGGGTCGGATCCTTATCGATGGGCTACGTGCCTCACAATATTGACTGAATTAGATTGTTAGGCTAAACCATTAGTGTACAATCAATTAGCTATTTATTAGTGTGACTGGAAATATATGTGTAGTGTGAATAAAAGTGTCTCTGCGTAGCAATGTTCTGGGCTGTAATGGCTAGCTAACTGTACATGAATACCATTACTAGACGATAGTTATAGCTCGATCCATAAACTGGGAATAGAAACTTTTATAAATATTAAAAGAAGTATAATACCATGACACCATCATTGGGTCTGGGCTCCGGAATAATATTAAAAATTCTGTGCTTTAGGAAGTGATTCAAAATTAGTCTGCATGAGTGACTAAGCCAACTGTCATTAATTTTATATAAATAAGAAAAATAAGTCAATTTCTGGTACATCTACCTAGTCCTATTATTTCAATGTGGCTTCATAAATCATAGATGTAGAAAGAAAAATGTCATGCTTTTTTTAAACTTTATATTATAACTAGCTGTCGCCCGCGGCTTCGCCCGCGTGAGTTTCGCTTAGATGAAAAATCTCTCTTGGAGCTTTTCATCAGATGTTCCAGATCTTCAATTTTTATACGTCAGCAGAAAATGCTCATCAGGTTGAACGATTTTTGCTAAGGCGCCATTTCCATATATGTTATAGTGTAGTTGGTCTCTTGGAGCTTTTCATCAGATGTTCCAGATCTTCAATTTTTATACGTCGGCAGAAAATGCTCATCAGATTGAACGATTTTTGTTAAGGCACCATTTCCATATTACTTATAGTTTAGCTGTTCCGTTATGGTTCTTCATCAGGTGTTCCAGTTTTCAAAATGAATTATAGCCTATATGTTGCCTAGGCTTAATAGCTATACAACAAAAAAAGTTTCATTCAAATCCGTCCAGTAGTTTTTGCGTGAAACGCGTACATACATACAGACAGACAGACAGACAGACAGACAAGAAATTCCAAAAAAATTTTTTTGCTTTCTATTGTTCTTTTTAGGTCTCCCTCTATCCATTTCAGTCAAAAATATTAAATGTACAGACAAAATATTTTTACTGTTTTATTATATGTATAGATGAGTATTGTATTTTGAGCTTGTTGCAGGTGCCAGACGGAGCCCCCTGCAGCCAGCGGCGCCAGAGCCGGCACGACGGCGCGCGGCCGCGTGCGCGATGCGCTGACGCCATGCGCCGGCAGACATGCCACGTCGCGCCGCCGCCGCGCCCGCGGCGTTGCTGCCTGCGAAGCAGTGTTCTGTCTGCACCGGTCGGTACTCTCTCTCTCTCTTAGCATTATATCGCTTAGTACTAGTATCACATTGCTTGAAGTTGCAAAACACAGAAATAAAGAAGGGAAAAATGTTTGATTTAGTGTAGAGTAGATTGAAAGAGAAAGATATATGGCGATTAAGTGAAAAGTGAATTCAGGTAACAGCTTTGCCGCTGAATCTGGCCAAACAGATATGTCCTGCTTTTCGTTATTCGACATTAGATGTTGTGTTGTTGCAGGGTGCGCGGGCAACCCGGACGCCAAGCGGCTGTACGACGGACCTGCTGAGCAACTACAATAAGCTGGTGCGGCCCGTGCTCAACGTCAGCGACGCGCTCACCGTGCGCATCAAGCTCAAGCTCAGGCCAGCTCATCGACGTGGTGAGACATTCTTAACCATCTTCATAAAAACATTGATCGTAATCAAACAGCGCTCCCTCTACATTTCTAATATTGATATTTAATGTGTATTTTTTCTAACATTCTTTAAAAATGCACCATGATTGTTACAGAATCTGAAGAATCAGATTATGACAACACAATCTCTGGGTAGAGCAGGTAAGTGAAATCATTATTTTTGCGATACATTGATAACTGACCTTGTTTTCATAATCGTTATGTACTTCTTAATTATCACCATTCAGCATAATGTTTTACCGATTTTATATCACAATAATCGCTTCTCGCCAACCTGCCTGCCAAGCGTGGCGATTACGGCGTAAAAACCCCCATGGATAAAATCCTTGGGGAGGCCTTTTGTCCAGCAGTGGACGTCTTTGGGCTGAGAGAGAGAGAGATATCACTAATAAACAATTAATTTACATTGCTTCTGCGTGAAAAAAATATAAATTATGCGTTTTATGTGTCAGAGTTGGTACGATCACAAGCTTTCGTGGGAGCCGCGCGAGTACGGCGGCGTGGAGATGCTCCATGTGCCCTCCGACCACATCTGGAGACCCGACATCGTGCTCTACAACAAGTGAGGGTTCCGCACTCTAACGACGTACCATTCCCGCTAAGTATATCTACAAGAAAAGACATAGTGCTGTTTTGATTAACAATTCTTAAAAATAAAGTATCAAATGCGGTCAAGTTTTCCATTACGTGCTGTCTGTACTGGTCCGTTCATTATCGAATTTTTGCATCGCTTTCGCTTTTTTCTCAGTATGAATACACCTACCTATTTCTGTGTGAAATATAAATATGGTTTGATTGCAGTGCTGACGGCAACTTCGAGGCAAGATCGCTGGCCACCAAGGCGACGCTGAACTACACGGGCCGCGTGGGAGTGGCGCTCTCGCCCGGCCATCTACAAGTCCTCGTGTGAGATCGACGTCGAAAGTACTTCCTGTTCGACCAGCAGACCTTGTGTCATGAAGTTTGGATCCTGGACGTATGACGGTTTTCAGGTCTTTGTTGGAAACATTTTTGCAACTTCTATGTAAATAATGTTGTTACAGATTGGCGTAGACTTATGCGGAGCTCAGTTTTGGCAAAACATCACAACCGCATCATATCGCTTCCAGCCGCGCACTGTCGGTGATTTATCATTTTTTTCTAGTTATGTAGATATTTATTTAGCTCTGTTTGTCTTTTTTTTCGAAGCTGTCCAGCTTCGATAAAAATTTAATATTCCAAGAAATCTTCATAACGCCATATCTTTTTGGTGCGGATATTCAATAAAATAGTTTTATCTGCAGTGCGTTTTCTTTCGAAAGCATCAGCTTGTATTGTTAAAAAGTTTATTTTTTTATAATATGGGGCAGCACAGTCAATGAGAGAAATCTTGAATCCGAGAAATGGGATATCTGTCAAGCAAGGTAACAGAATTTTGTCGTTTGTAGTTGCCACATATTCGTAGTCCGCCGTCCTTTTTATTCATAATATGCAGTAGGTTCACCCATGCGCTTGAAGATGGCTTTCAAAGTCCCTTCTCCACAATAGGGTATTTGACAATGTTTTTTTTATTTTATTTTTGGAAAGATCATGTAAAATTATAATAACAAACTGTTTTTATTTTTATAATTTCGAGCTAATTATTAAGTTTTATCAAATTAAAAGTACCAAAAAATCCGATGCCTCGAAAAAATCCGATCATTTCTTGTCAGTTCACGAAACAAACCCGAGCTCCACACCCGCGCGGGCCTGCGCGCCGGCGGGGAGAGGCGCAGCGAGTAGGGAATACACGTGTGACGTCACCTGGCTAATCGGAAGTGTTCGGTAACTGGTCGGCATAATCCGTGACTATGAATTTTCAATTTAAGATAACTAGGTGATAAAATCGAAAATAAAAAAAAAATAAAAACAGTTTGTTATAAAACTTGTATATGATCTTTCCATTTATTCAAAAATATGTTGAAAAATTACACCTTGTCAAATACCCTATTGATACAAAAATTATGATGTAAATGTTATTGACCGAGCGAGCGAAGCGAGCGAGGGCTATAATTCAAGTTGGGGCGAAAACACATTGTTTGTATGTATGTATGTATGTATGTATGTATGTTTGTTCCGCGATAACTCTCGAACCGTTGTTCCGATTTTGATGTTAGTTGGAATATATGTAGGGATGGTTAATAGAATTTTCAAGTTCGTTGGGCATCAAAATCGGTCCAGCCGTTTTTGAGATATTTAATTTTTTGTGAAAATAAATATTGTATTTTAATAGTCGCGAGGTCTACGTTCGCAGCGAACGACTAGTTATGTTAATATAATCTACATATTACTATTACTAGTCGTTCGCTGCGAACGTAGACCTCGCGACTATTAAAATACAATATTATATTATATTTTCACAAAAAATTAAATTTCTCAAAAACGGCTGGACCGATTTTGATGCCCAACGAACTTGAAAATTCTATTAACCATCCCTACATATATTCCAACTTTCATCAAAATCGGAACAACGGTTCGAGAGTTATCGCGGAACAAACATACATACATACATACATACATACAAACAATGTGTTTTTCGCTCCAACTTGAATTATAGCCCTCGCTCGCTTCGCTCGCTCGGTCAATTAACGAACAATGATTGTATTGCGACTTATGTTCTCCTTTATTTCTTGAATAAATTCAGGATATGATCTTCTATTTTCGTCGCAGAAGAAACTTGCAGGTAGTTTTATCGTTGTCCCATAAACGAGTTCGGCGGCGCAGCAGCCAGTAGCTTGTCGATAACTGGAGCGGAGTCCGAAAAGAACTGAGGGCAACTCTTTGGTCCAATTTTTTGTATTTGTTCTTGCTACTAATGCAGTCTTCATTGTCCTGTGTAGTCTCTCAACTTTTGCATTAGACTGAGGATGATATGGTGATGTACGTAGTGTCTCTATTCCCATTAACTTGGCGAGTTCTTTAAATATTTCAGATTCGAACTGTCTTCCTTGGTCGGATGTAATGTAATCTGGACATCCGAAACGTACTATCCATCCTTCGTAGACTGTCCTTGCAACTGTTTCTGCCGTTATATTGGAAACAGGAAAAGCTTCAGGCCATGACGTACATCGATCGATCATAGTAATTAAATATTGTTTGTTTTGCGAAGTTGGTAATTTACCAACAATGTCAATATGCACGTGAGAAAAACGCTGTGAAGGCAAAAATTTTCCAAGCGGCGATACTGTGTGTCTATGCACCTTAGATTGTTGACATTGTAAACATGATTCACTCCATTTGTTTATATCCGCATTCATGTTCGTCCAAATATAATTTTTTCCAATTAATTTTCTCATACACCTTTTACCCGGATGACTCAAATTATGGTTACTATCAAAAATCGCCTTTCTGAATTGTTGTGGTAAATATGGGCGTGCAGTTCCTGTTGAAACGTCACAATATACTCTGTTGTTAGTATTTGATGTCCGCACGAGTGTGATACGTAGCGATTTGTTTTTCTGCAGTTGTAGCAGTTCGGAATCCTGTTCTTGCGCTCCCCTTAATTTTGAAAAATCGATGACATGTGGGAGTGAAATTGTCTCAACTACTCTTGATAAGGCGTCGGCGACAACGTTTTTATCTCCGTCTATATGACGTATGTCTGTGCAAAATTGTGATATGTAATCTAAGTGCCGTATTCTCCTTGGGGTATCGTCTATGCCAGGTTTTTTGTCAAATGCATATATCAACGGCTTATGATCTGTGTAGATTGTAAAAATTCGTCCTTCAATCAGTCGGCGGAAATGTTTAACGGCCATATATATTCCCAGCAATTCTCTATCATAGGTAGAGTATTTCTGTTGAGCTTCGGAAAATGTCTTGGAAAAATAAGCAATTGGTTTCCAATCTTTGTCGATTTTTGTTGAAGAACTGCGCCGGCACATTTCAAACTAGCGTCCGTCATTAATGCAATCTGTGCGTTAGCGTCGGGGAAAACTACAGTCGCAGCATCGCGCAGGTCCTGTTTACATAATTGAAAAGCTTGTTCTGCCTCTGTGTTCCATTTGATCGGTGTCTTATCGTTCTTCTTCGAATTTCTCAAAAACACATTGAGTGGAGCTTGATGCTTAGCAGCATGGGCAATCAAATGCCTGTAAAAGTTGACCATGCCCAAAAAACGACGTAATTCCTTGACCGTCTTTGGTTTAGGGTAATCGATGATTGCTTGCGATTTTTCTTGTGTTGGTTTCATCCCTTGGCTCGTTATATGATAACCAAGAAAATCTAACTCTTCTTTGACAAATTCGCACTTGCTAAGATTATCTTCGACTTTAATCAGTGTTTTTAAATTCATACCATTCTTTGTTTTTGAGAACGTCTGTTTTTTTTTTTCTTTAGTAAATTACTTTATTTTGCCTCTGTAATTGATTTAGTTCTTCGACTATAGATAACCAATATGGTTCTAGCTGTGAAAACTTTTAAGTGGCTTACTGTTGCTAATATTTTTGTTACTTTGTTTTTGTTTGAAATGTCCCAGTTTTCCTAATAAATAAATAAATAAAATTCATCATTGGCTGCTTTGAATTTTTCTGGAGGTTGTGGTCTGACACGGCAGAAGGGATAGCCTGTAGTTTCTATATGATGAAAAATGTCATGTTTTGGCGGAATCTTCAGTGACTTAGGTCTGAATAAGACTGGGAACTTCTTTAATATATCGTTTCTGCTGATCGCTGATTGAACATTTCGCCGCCCGTGTTAACGAGGAAACGTATTTGAGAATCTCAGTCGTAAACACAAAGGCGGTTGGTAGATACGATGCGGTTATGATGTACTTATACCATTATTGAACCCAGCAGTGGGTCATGAAAAGCTGATAATGATGAACAACGTTAAAATGATTTGCAAAAAGGATATAATTACTACTGTAAATGATTTTGTAACACGGAGTCTACTAAAATTGCGTGGCCCGAGCCTGGTACAGTGACCTCCTAAGACTGTCATATTACTCTCTAGGTACATTGTGTACTTTTACTTTTTCAGTGACATTTTATCTATATACATACTAGCTTTTGCCCGCGGCTTCGCCCGCGTGAATTTCCCACGGGAACAGTGCTTTTTCCCGGGATAAAAAGTAGCCTATGTGCTATTCCAGGTCATTATCTACCTCTGTACCAAATTTCATCGAAATCCGTCCAGTAGATTTTGCGTGATTGAGTAACAAACATCCTCACAAACTCACAAACTCACAAATTCACAAACTCACAAACTCACATCCAAACTTTCGCATTTATAATATTAGTATGGATAATAAAACAGTAAAAATATTTTGTCTGTACATTTAGTATTTTTGACTGAAATGGTTAGAGGGACACTTAAAAAGAATAATAGAAAGCAAAAAAAATTTTTTGGAATTTCTTGTCTGTCTGTCTTTCTGTCTGTCTGTGTATGATCACGCTAATCTCCAAAAGTACTGAACCGATTTGAATGAATTTTTTTTTGTTGTATAGCTATTAAGCCTGGGCAACATTTAGGTTATAATTGATTTTGAAAACTGGAACACCTGATGAAGAACCAAAACAGAACAGTTAAACTATAAGAAATATGGAAATAGTGCCTTAACAAAAATCGTTCAACCTGATGAGCATTTTCTACTGACGTATAAATGGACAGGACACGGGATAGAACAAAGAGGGACTCGGGGTGGGAGTGGTGGTACACGGGAAATTGTAGATAACGAGCAGATGAAGATCGAATTATTGAATGAAATATCTCTTTTGATTCATTTTAACACTGCGACTGTACTACGAGTACCTAATATATTCCCGCGGGACACGGGATAACCAAATGGCTGAAATTTTGAGTACTGGAGTTTAGGTTACTACAGTTTGGAACACGAAAAGATTTTTCATCTAAGCAAAACTTACGCGGGCGAAGCCGCGGGCAACAGCTTGTTAATTTATAATTTTATTAATTTATAAATTTGACATTTCATATAAATATTCAATGTATATTCGTCCACATACACAGTCATTTAATTGTAAGACATATGTTGTAAAGTGACGTCTTTGGAGAAAATGCAGCAGTGGAGTTTGTTGCGCCGCCTCTTATCCACTTGCGCTTTGGAGGCGGTGGTAACCTTAGCTTTAAGTAATTTTATGATGTCAAGTAACTAAAAAACAAGAATGTCTATTTTTAAGCCTAAATAAATAAATAAAAATAATTGACTTTGACTTTGATTGAAATCGGTTTACGCATATCTTTATGAGAGTGAATTTCTATAATTACCCATCAGGTTGACCTGCGTCATATCGACGAGGCGCGCGGCACCAACGTGGTGGAGCTGGGCGTCGACCTCTCTGAGTTCTACACGTCCGTCGAGTGGGACATCCTCGAGGTCCCCGCCGTCCGGTCAGTGCAATACCTACACGTGTTCATATCAACACTAATTCGCTTTAGAATACGAGTATAATGGAAAAAGGAAATGCTGTAGGTTATTCTAATTCACCCCACACCATCGTTGCTGTACATGCTCGTAAATAAAATAAAAAGAAAGGCTTATTTTGTTATATATAATTTTTTTCATCAAGCACTTTACTGATGTAGGTCCGCTGGGATTAAATACGTTGTTTATATTTTCTCCAGAAACGAGAAATTCTACACATGCTGCGACGAGCCGTACCTGGACATCACGTTCAACATCACAATGCGCCGCAAGACGCTGTTCTACACTGTCAACCTGATCATCCCGTGCATGGGCATCTCCTTCCTAACCGTGCTCGTCTTCTACCTGCCCTCGGACAGCGGCGAGAAGGTTGCTGTATATCTAACTAGCTTTGCCGTGGAGCTTCGCTCCCGTGAGAAATTTTGGGATAAAATGTACCTTATGTCTTTCTTAGTAATCTTAACTATGCGTAGGTATGCGATATTTCAGGAAGATTAGGGTTGACAATCCTCACAGGTGAGGTATAAGTCGCGAAGTCGCACCCGCTGCCCAAGCGCTGCTGAAGCAGACTGCGATGAAACAAATGACCTTTTTCATACGATTATGTATTATATACGCGTACCGCACCGTTTGCGAGACCATCTGAGCTGAGCGTCTATTTAGCGTTTGACGTTTGTGGCCTCTTCCTCTGTAATTTGGTAATGTTTACGTTCTAGGTGTCGCTGTCGATATCTATCCTGCTGTCCCTGACGGTGTTCTTCCTATTGCTGGCGGAAATCATCCCGCCCACGTCGCTGGTCGTGCCGCTGCTCGGCAAATTTGTGCTCTTCACCATGATCCTCGACACCTTCAGGTGAATATAATGAACCATTTACTGATTGAGAGAATACGAAAGGGAACAGACCAGTTAACAGGTTTATTATATGTAATGATAGTATTATATTACTCGTCTGATCACTTTCCAGCATTTGCGTGACGGTGGTGGTGCTGAACGTGCACTTCCGGTCGCCGCAGACGCACACGATGGCGCCGTGGGTGCGGCGCGTGTTCATCCACGTGCTGCCGCGGCTGCTCGTCATGCGCCGCCCGCACTACCGCCTCGACCCGCACCGCAGCCGCTTGTCAGTGAAACAATACATGCATTTCTCTGCTCGACATCGTACAGATTGGCTATGTAGCACCACACGAGTAGATAATCTCACCATACAGAAATAAATTTCTGTTTCCTCTAACTGAACCGGTGTAAACCAGTTTGTATTCGTAACTGTACGTGAACCGTCGTCGATGAGAGGTCACACACACGTCGCCGAGCTTTGTATGAGTGTACCTTCCTCTTTTTATGGAAGCATTATCTACCCACGTGTTAGCATACTTCTTAAACTCCCATAGATGTCAAAAACTGTGCAAACACCACCTAAATGCTCATTGATCTTGAATCGTTACCTGCAGCGCGGGGTTGGTGACGGGCGGCGGCGCGGGCGCGCCATGGGAGGCGGGCGGCTCGCCGGGCCCGGGGCTGGGCCCGGCGCTGGGCGCGGCGCTGGGCGCGGGGCTGGGGTCGGGCCCGGGCGCGCCGGGCGCGGCGGCGTGCTCGGCGTGCCGCGCGTGCCGGCTGCACGACGCGCCCGCGCTGTGCGACGCGCTGCGGCGCTGGCACCGCTGTCCCGAGCTGCACAAGGCCATCGACGGCATCAACTATATCGCGGACCAGACGCGCAAGGAGGAGGAGTCCACGAGGGTCAGTATTAAAGCAGTATGAGTGACACTTGCGTCCGGGGAGTTTAAGAGAGAGCGTGGTTAAGGGAATTATTCAACTTTATTAGTAGTAAATTATATTGGGTCAATTTATTAAGAATTTATTAAGACCATTCTCGACGTATATCGTACGACTAGCTGCGCCCCGGGACTTCGCTCCCGTGGGAATTTCGGGATAAAAAGTATCCTATGTGCTATTCCCGGTATGTTTCTAACCATTTACCAAATTTCATAGAAATCCGTCCAGTAAATTTTGCGTGATTGAGTAACAGACATCCTCATAAATCCAAACTTTCGCATTTTGTTATATTAGTAGGATTATGTGTCCGACACCTCATACCGCGTTATGCGTTACGATTGCTAGACCATAGCTTCACGTAGAGTCGGTAAAGCATGTCAGTCATCCATTTTAATGGTTCCAGGTGAAAGAAGACTGGAAGTACGTGGCCATGGTCCTGGACCGGCTGTTCCTGTGGATCTTCACGCTGGCGGTGGTGGTGGGGTCGGCCGGCATCATCCTGCAGGCGCCCACGCTGTACGACGAGCGCGCGCCCATCGACGTGCGCCTCTCCGAGATCGCGTACGCGACCGCCAAGCCGCGCTCCACGCCGGCGCCGCCGCGCTGAGCGCGACCCACTGCGTCCTATCCGCATTGTCCGGACTCCGGAGTCGGGTGACTCCGTTATGTGTAATTTTACGATATTGTAAATAATATACAGACTATATAGTTTATACGACGAGCGATGCTATTAAGAAAGAGTCGAATTTCTTTTGATAGAGACGAAATAAATCGATTGTTTATAAGATTGCGTTTCTATTTACTATTTTAGCCCACTTCCTTAGAAACTCAAAAGGTAATCGCTTTTTATCAGTTCCTTCCCTTCAGTTCCTTTACCAAAAATTTACCCATATTGCGCTTTCAATGGAACAAGAAGTAGGGACAAGCGGAATAGGGTTTTTTTTTACTAATAAAAGCTACTTCTTCCTCTCTTGTAATAAAACCACCACTAATCTATTTTTATTTTATTTGGGACACTTACAGTCTATCATAACTATCTAATTAAAATCTTTAATAATCTAAGCAAACTTATAGAAAAATATCCACAGACCTTGCAGTTCCCGCAACCTTCGGAATTTGTGAAAAGAAAACAAATTTTGTGAAAAGAATTTTTATTTTTTCAACATGCACATAACAAAAATCTTATTACATACTTCGATGAAATAAAGCCCTAAATGAAATACAACTAGTGGTTCACCGCGAACTTAGACCTCGCGATTATTATTTTTTTTAAATATTCCGTATATCTCAAAAACGGCTGAACCGATTTTGTTTGCGCAGATTTGTGTCTTAAAGAGGTTATTTAATTTCACCAGGTTTTGTTGACACCATGTACCTATTTATTTATTATTATGTTGGTACGCTTTTAGAGCCTCGGGTCCATTGGGACCCGGTCCTTTGAGGCGTTCATGGGGCCAAAGCCAACATGAAGAGGCCTTTTTGTACCTTTTTTATCTAAAAGTGAGATTATTATTATTATTATTATTTCGACGAGAAGGTGCTCAGACACAAGTTGGTAGCGGCTTTCTTTAACGACAAATTAAGCAGTATTTGCCTGGTCAATGTCGAATATGCTTCAAATGCTTGATCTGCGTAGCAATAAACACTTCAACAACTTTGTTGCGTTGAGAAGAAAGATACTTTCTTGAAGACTGAGATCTAGCATGGTGACCAAAACCTAGAAATTTATTAACACGTTGTTTTACCTCTATCTCTCCTCTCTTAATCCTCTCAATAAGAATGTCGCTCTAAGATATAAGTAAAATACAGCAACATTCTAATTTTGTACTAATGATTCCAATAGCTTTCTCCTCAATAACATATGATTGGCAGCGAAATGCAGAGATTTCGGCTGCCGTTGATGCAGTTGTATCAATAAACATCAAAAAATACAATTTTTTTCTCTTATATTATTTTACTAGCTGTTACCCGCGGCTTCGCCCGCGTGAATTTCACTTAGATAAAAAATCTTTTTGTGTTCCAACCAAACTGTAATAACCTAACTCCTGTAAAAATTTCAGCCATTTATTCCGTGTCCCAAGGGAATGAATTCGTATGATATATGGTATAGTACTTTTATCTTGTTTCCCCTTTAGGGGTAGAATATCCAAAATTCCTTTATTAGTGCTCACTTACGCTGTCCCTGAGCCCGTCCATGAATTACCTACGTGACATGACACCACGATGAAATGCATGGCAACAGATCAGAAAAGTTCCGGTGACCAAGGCTGCAAAAAAAAATTTCACGAAAATTGGCCGGATGACTGAGAAAACCCTCCACTTCCGGTCAAAATTTTAAGGGTATATTTACCTCATATGACACCACTACGAGACACGTGGCAACATGTAGGCCTTCAACCATAGAGGAGGGCTACCTAAGTCTGCCAGTTCTGAAATGGCCGGAAGTGCTTGGCAGCAGGCGCCAAAGTTGGCCTTTGGAAACGTTTTCCTACGTCATATGACACCTCTACAAAAATGACTTCAAACGCTTTAAAATAATAATGTTCTTATGAATAAATAAGTCTGCCAAGCCAATTTTGGCCGGAAGTCCTTCAAAAATGGTTTTTTAACTGCTTGGTATAAGTGAACGAAACAAGCTAAATAAGCATAATTTAACAAATTATGATCGTTTAACAAGGATTATCGACCCAGAAGTCGTGGTAGGTATATATAGAACTAACTTGTACCCGCGAATTCGTCCGCGTGAACTTTAAATAAGACTGAAAATGGTTTTTACAGAATCTTTAAATGGGTAAATAGTATTCTATTTTAGGTTTATATAAAAACAGTGAAGTAATTTTTATTCCAAGAAATTTGAACCCACTTCAATAATCGTGAATATAAAACTTCTTCTTCTAAAGGTGCCTCTCCAACTAGTGAAGGTTAGCGATTAACATGCTCAAGTCCTTCTTGTCCTTAGCTCTGCGGAACAGCTCAGCAGCATTCGCTATCCCGGTCCACTCTCGGATGTTTCGCAACCAAGACTTTAGAATATAAAACTAATCAGATTTAATTCTAGTGACAACAATGTGTTTGTGTTAAAGTGCTTGAGTTAAAGTGGGTGCCAAGCTTAAACAAAATTACCTAAGTTTATATCCAATATCTATGTACAAAATGCCTTTATATTTTAGATTGTAATAAATATATTTACAACTGTTTTTATAACAATGGTACTGTGTACCTACCCTATAGATATAAGCTGACTATTGCTAAACTGTTAGCATACAATATATATAGACCCGTTATACCTAATATAACGACTTACTTACTTACTACTGCGGCGCAGCGACCCGAAGTGGATCTTGGCCTCCGACACGAGATGACGCCATTTTTTGCGGTCTTGCACCAATTCTCGCTCCAGTTTTCCGCTCTGAGGCTCTGTAGGTCTTTCAGAACCTCATCGCTCCAGCGGTACCTAGGGCGCCCGACTGGTCGACGGCCCCGCGGTCGACCCTCGTATGCTCTTTTGACGGCACGATCCTCTTCCATTCTCTCCACATGTCCGAGCCAGCGAAGTCTGGCTGCTTTGACCTCTCCGATGATGTTTGGTTCCGACACTAGATCTTCAATTTCAAGGTTCTTTCTAACTCTCCACTTTCCATCCTGATCTTTTGTAGGCCCCAGAATTTTCTGGAGGATCTTCCGCTCCGCCACTAGCAGCTTGCTTTCTTCCTTCAGAGTTAGTGTCCAGGCCTCGCACCCGTACATCAAGATTGGTCTGATAACCATCTTGTAGACGCAAATCTTGGTCTTTCTGCGCAACAGCTTAGACACCAGAACTTTGTGAAGAGCAGCTGTACATCTGAGGGCATTGTGGATTCTGATGTTGATTTCCTCCTCTCTTTGATTTGTGTCAGTTACCGTGCAGCCCAGATATTTAAATTTGCTGACTCCCTTGTAAACGGTTCCTTCCACATTCAGGTCTTTCCGTTTCTCTCTCGTGTTTTTATACCTCCTCATTAAGAAGTATTCCGTCTTCTCTTGACTTATTCTAAGGCCCACTTTCTTCCCTTCCTCCTCCAAAACCCTCGCCATTCCCTGGACTTCCTGCTGGCGTTGACCAATTACAGCCAAGTCATCCGCGTATCCAATGATTTTATGGATGCCGTTTAACTGCACTCCGCCATCGATCTCCAAGACCTTTCTTATGACGTGTTCGAGTACTATGTTAAACAGCATCGGGGATAGCGCATCTCCCTGTTTCAGTCCAGTCACAACTTCAAATTCGTCCGTCAGTGTAGGGCCTACTCTCACTCTCATTCTGCTGTGTCTTGTAGCGATCTCAACCATCCTAGCCAGTTTTGGGGGGATTTTAAATGACCTCAGTATCGCGTATAGCGTATTTCTGTCCACACTGTCATAAGCCTTAGTAAAGTCCACGAAGAGTGCGCGATTCTCTACGAGAGCTCTTTAAATCAATAAAAATTCTTACTGTTGCATCTCAATACATCTTCAATGTACTTATTTTTGTTAAATCCAATTTAAACCTCTTAAAAAATTTGCGATGTACATAGTATAAACACCCGCAATAAGATAAACTTTATACGCCCTGCTTTAGGCTTAAAAAGGTTCGGCGGTCTTTCATGGGTCAAAGTGTAAAAATGTTCAACAAGCTCCATGACGAGGCTATAAATTTACCGATGCAAAAATTTAAAACATATCTTAAAAATACTTTGATGAATAAAGCGTATTACACAATAAGTGATTATTTGAACGATAAAAAAGCTTGGTCTCTCCCTACAACTTCGCCACTCCACAATTGATTACATTCTTTTGTTATTGTGAAAAAATAACCTTTCCTTTCTTTTTTAAATCTAATCACATTGACATTTAATTGTTAAACATGTACGTGTATTGTGATCTTCAAGTGACTGAAAGTATTTATTTTTCTAAAATGTTCAAACTGTTGACGGCGTCGTCGTGGGCCGGGTCGTAAGGTTCCCTCTATTATGGTTGAGCTTTACGATGGCTGACCCTCGCGTCAACTCGTGAACGGGTGTTGCCAGGGGATCCTGCTTCGATCCTGATTCGAATTTTATTTTTATTTTTATAACATGTTTTATTATATTATTATTATTATTTTCTTATATTTTATTTTATATTTGACTGTACACAATCTAGTGTATGTATAAAGTTAATGAATAAGCCCCTCTGGCATGCTAGGCGACCAAGACTGTTTCATGAGTTACTTTCGGCATTTCTTGTCAGCAGTGGTCGTTCCGAAATGCTAGTAGTTTGTAGCTTTGAGACTTAATATATTATGATTAAATAATTAGTTATCGACATGAAAAAGAGCCTTCTTTGAAGGCCCAGTTTCAATAAAAAAATTTGACTTTGGCTTTGACTTTTGTTTTTGAGTTACTTTGACTTTGAGTTAGAAAGAACCTTGACTTTGAAATTTCTTGGAATAAAAATTACTTCACTGTTTTTATATAAACCTAAAATAGGATACTATTTTCCCATTTAAAGATTCCGTAAAAACCATTCTCAGTCTTATTTAAAGTTCACGCGGACGAATTCGCGGGTACAAGTTAGTTCTATATATACCTACCACGACTACTGGGTCGATAATCCTTGTTAAACGATCATAATTTGTTAAATTATGCGCATTTAGCTTGTTTCGTTCACTTATACCAAGCAGTTAAAAAACCATTTCTGAAGGACTTCCGGCCAAAATTGGCTTGGCAGACTTATTTATTCATAAGAACATTATTATTTTAAAGCGTTTGAAGTCATTTTTGTAGAGGTGTCATATGACGTAGGAAAACGTTTCCAAAGGCCAACTTTGGCGCCTGCTGCCAAGCACTTCCGGCCATTTCAGAACTGGCAGACTTAGGTAGCCCTCCTCTATGGTTGAAGGCCTACATGTTGCCACGTGTCTCGTAGTGGTGTCATATGAGGTAAATATACCCTTAAAATTTTGACCGGAAGTGGAGGATTTTCTCAGTCATCCGGCCAATTTTCGTGAAATTTTTTTTTGCAGCCTTGGTCGCCGGAACTTTTCTGATATGTTGCCATGCATTTCATCGTGGTGTCATGTCACGTAGGTAATTCATGGACGGGCTCAGGGACTATATATAACGAACCTTTATGCAAAATTTCAAGGTACTACGTTCAGCGGTTTCGTCAATTTAATTCAATTCAAAACATTTATTGCAATTCACATTATACAACCAGTTCTCTTATAATAAGTTATATCTGTTATCATTTAGGTACAATATGAACCCTGTCGGGTGCGCAATAGTAACAAGAGGGGAGCGGCAAGCGGGTCTTTGATTTTATGTAAGCTAATTTATATATTTAAATCATTTAATGTCTTTGTCATCTTAAAAACTCGTCTATTGTGTAATATGCTTTTTCAGCAAGTAACAATTTCAATTTTTTTATAAATATAGATTCCTTTTTTTCTGATCTTAAGTTTGTTTGTTTGTTTGTTTGTAATAACTTTATTGCACAATAACATAAATACAATAGATACTAATTACAAATCCAGAAGATGGCAACGGCGGACTTATCCCATGAAGGGATCTCTTCCAGTCAACCGGTACGAAAAAATATATATAATAACACAAAGGGCAGAGGCTGTGCAAACAATCAATACAATACATACATTTTATAGAAATTAATATATATATATACTACTATTAAACTAAGATAGAAAAGAAAATGAAAGTTAAAGTTTTAAATAATACACAATTAGAAAAGAGGAAAATGGGAAAACATAAAAAAGAAACAAATAGAAAGTCAGATAAGGAAAAGGATTTTATAACATATTGATTTTTAGTAAGTGAGTTTATATGAATAAAAATATTTTTAGAAATAAAGAAGAGAGGTCCAAAGAAGAGGTTTGATAGAAGTAAAAGAAGTGAATTAGAAGAATTTGATGAGTAACGATTAGAAAGACGCAAGCGAGAATCAGTGTGATGAAAAGTAAAACAATCACGAAGGTAATTAGGAAATGAAGGGTTGAAAAGAACATTGAAGAGAAGAGAAAGGATATGCAGGTTACGCCGAGCCCTAATAGGAAGCCAATTCAATTTATCTCGAAACTCAGATATGTGGTCATATTTACGGAGTCCAAAAATATACCGGATGCAAACATTTTGTAAGCGTTCTAGTTTATTAAGAAGTTCCTAAAGTAGTAGTAGTAGTTAGTAAGTATTGAGGTAAGGTATTATATATTTTTGTGGTCATTATTAATGGGCCGGAACGAACAATTTCTAATTTTGATAGAGGTAAAACTAATTTATTTTTGTTTCTCGTTGGATAGCGGCGCGGTATTTCATCATTTTTTATATAATATTTGGGGTATTTACGTACAAATTTGCAGGCTTCTATAATATATATACACGGTAAGGTTAGTATTTTTAGGTTTATAAAGTGTGGTTTACAGCTTTCAGTCGGTTTTATATTACAGATTATTCGTATGCATTTTTTCTGAAGTATAAGCAGTCTGTTCGCGTCAATGCTGTTTCCCCATAATGATTCCATAGGATAACCATGAAAATGCACACGCGTAATAGGCCGTTATTGCTGTCTGGTCATTAGTAGATTTTTTCAATTCTCTGAGTGAATAAGTAAATTTCAATAGTTTTATGGCTATCTTGTCAACGTGAGCTTTCCAGTTCGTATGCGTATCTAGGACTAAACCGAGCAGCTGGAAGGTACTCACACTTTCCAGTTGTATACCGTTGTAGCAAAAAATTATACTAAGGGGGGCTTTTTGGTGCGGTCTAAATTGAATAATTTTTGTTTTGGAGAAATTTATTTCTAGATTGTGGTCAGATAGCCATGATACAACTGAGTTAATAGTCTGGGTTAGTATTTGATTTAAATTGTCGTGACTTGTACAAGGGGTTAGTAATGATATGTCATCTGCGAATAGCACACATGTCTGGTTAAGTGATTTAGGCAAATCATTTATATAAATTAAAAATAACAAACAACCGACAACACTTCCTTGGGGAATAGAACATTTAACGGAGTGAGCGTCTGATCTCACCGAGGATATAGTCCCTGAGTTTTGATCATAGTTTTCTATTTCCACATATGTTTCCCGATTTTCTAGGTATGACCTGAACCATGCGTGAGCGATTCCTCTTATGCCTTTCCCGTGGAGTTTGTTTAATAAAATGTCGTATTGAACTTTGTCATAAGCTTTCGTCATGTCTAACATAATACCTACAGCATATTTTTTTGAGTCAATTAATTTTAATATTTCTTGAATACAATTATAAGTTGCTAATGTCGTTGATCGATTTTTTCTAAAGCCGTTTTGGTTATCGTCAAATATATTAAATTTTTCACAAAATTTATAAGTTGTCGTCTCTGCGTTGATTTCCCAATCTGTTTTATTTATACGGTTTTACGCCTTTAGGGCCTGTGGTGTGGCCCTAGAATAGCACCAACCCATCTCTTCCCGTGGGTGTCGTAAGAGGCGACTAAGGGATCTAAAACACCGGAGGATGGGCAGCAGCATCTTTCCGCGTACTATGACATCACACTGCGATCGCCAACCCGCATGCCAAGCGTGGCGATTACGGCAAAACCCCCCTATGGTTGATACACCCACAACACGGCCCCTAGTCCCCGGCGGCCCCGCTATCCCGGACTCTGGTAGCGGTCACGGTAACGGCGGGGCAGGGGGTGCTAAGAATCCCCGGCAGATGCCAGGCTACCAACCCCGACGACCCTTGGCCCTGGCAACTTACAACACGTGCACACTGCGGACCGACGAGAAACTCGCTGAACTGGAGGAAGAATTGAGCAGGTTACGATGGGATATTGTAGGATTATGTGAAGTCCGAAGAGAGGGGGAGGACACCATGATCCTCAAATCCGGAAACCTGCTCTATTTCCGGGAGGGCGAACAACTGTCCCAGGGTGGTGTCGGGTTTATCGTCCACAGGTCCCTCGTCAACAACGTGGTCCAGTTCGAGAGTGTTCTCGGCGAGGGTAGCGTACCTTGTACTCAGAATCACCAAACGGTATTCGTTGAAGGTAATACAAGTATACGCACCGCCCTCATATCGCTCCGACGACGAGGTAGAGACTATGTATGAGGATATTTCTAGAGCCATACATAGCTCCCAGGCCCACTATACCGTTGTGATGGGGGACTTTAACGCGAAACTGGGCAAACGAAGCGATGATGAGCTGAGAGTGGGGAATTTTGGATATGGAACGAGGAATGCACGTGGTCATCTGCTGGCCGGCTTTATGGAGAAGGAGGGCCTCTTTATGATGAACTCCTTCTTCAAAAAAGCCAAAACAGTAAAAGTGGACATGGTTGCATCCTAATGGCGTTACAAAAAATGAGATTGACTTCATCTTGTCGACGAAGAGGCACATATTCAATGATGTCTCTGTGATCAATGCCGTAAAAACAGGAAGCGATCACCGATTGGTAAGAGGCACATTGAATCTTAGAATAAAACTCGAAAGGTGTCGACTGATGAAGTCTACGCTCCGACCAGCGCCTATCCAGCTCCAAAACCCCGAGAGCTTTCAGCTCGAGTTGCAGAATCGCTTCGAATGCCTGGGAGACTGCGAAAATCTGGACGATTATAATGACAGGTTCGTGCAAATTGTCCAAACAGCTGGGTCTAAGGCCTTCAAAACCCGCTGTTCAAAAGGAACCAAAAGATCTCGGACCTCACCAACAAACTCATGGAAGAAAGACGAAACTTGGTTCTGCAGTCCTCTGACGATGCTGCTCAGTATCGACGTCTAAACAGACAGATCTCCAAGTCCCTAACGCGCGATTTACGCCAATTCAATACTGACCGTATTGAAGAGGCGATTAAGCGAAATAAGGGCTCAAAAGTGTTTGCAAGGGATCTGTCTGTTGGTCAAAGCCAACTGACCAAGCTGAAGACTGAGGATGGCAGAATCATTTCGTCGAAGCCAGAGCTGTTGGAAGAGGTTGAGAAGTTCTACGGACAATTATACACCAGCGTACGCGCACCTGTCAGTAATCTGGCCAAAGATCCAAGAGCCAGATTGACCCGACACTACACCGAAGATATCCCGGACGTCAGCCTATACGAAATTAGAATGGCTCTCAAACAGTTAAAAAACAATAAGGCACCGGGTGATGATGGAATCACGGCTGAGCTTCTGAAAGCAGGTGGAACACCGGTATTAAAAGCTCTTCAGAAGCTATTCGATTCCGTCATACTCGAGGGACAAACGCCTACGGCATGGCACAGAAGTGTGGTGGTACTTTTCTTCAAAAAAGGCGACAAAACCTTATTGAAGAATTATAGGCCTATCTCACTTCTGAGCCATGTCTACAAACTGTTTTCGAGAGTCATTACGAATCGTCTCGCTCGCAGGTTCGACGACTTCCAGCCTCCCGAACAAGCCGGTTTCCGAAAAGGCTTTAGTACCGTAGACCACTTACATACGCTGCGGCAGATTATACAGAAGACTGAGGAGTATAATCAGCCCTTATGCTTGGCGTTTGTGGACTACGAGAAAGCCTTCGATTCGATCGAGACCTGGGCTGTGCTACAGTCTCTCCAACGGTGCCAAATTGACTATCGATATATCGAAGCGCTGAAGTGTTTGAAAGAAAACGCCACCATGTCGGTCCGTCTCCAGGATCAAGGCTCGAAACCTATCCAGTTGAAGCGAGGGGTGAGACAGGGAGACGTTATTTCTCCGAAACTGTTCACCGCCGCCCTGGAAGATGTCTTCAAGCTTCTGGACTGGAGCGGACTCGGTATCAATATCAACGGCGAGTACCTCACTCACCTTCGATTCGCTGACGATATCGTAGTCATGGCTGAGACCTTGGAAGACCTAGGCACAATGCTCGATGGCCTCTGTAGAGCCTCTCAACAAGTGGGTCTAAAAATGAACATGGATAAGACGAAAATCATGTCTAATATCCGTGTCGCACCCACTCCTCTAAAGGTTGGAGACTCTACACTCGAAGTTGTTGACAATTACGTATACCTGGGACAAACAGTTCAGTTAGGTAAGTCCAACTTCGAGAAAGAGGTCAACCGTCGAATCCAACTCGGCTGGGCAGCGTTCGGGAAGCTTCGCGATATCTTCTCGTCCAAAATACCGCAGTGTCTCAAGACTAAGGTCTTTGACCAGTGTGTGTTGCCAGTAATGACATACGGAACAGAGACGTGGTCGCTTACTATGGGCCTCATAAGAAGGCTCAAGGTCACCCAAAGGGCGATGGTGCGCGCTATGCTCGGAGTTTCCCTGCGTGATCGAATCAGAAATGAGGAGATCCGTAGGAGAACTAAAGTAACCGATATAGCCCGCAGAATCGCCAAACTTAAGTGGCAGTGGGCGGGGCACATAGCTCGCAGAACAGATAGCCGTTGGGGCAGAAAAGTTCTCGAGTGGCGACCACGAACCGGAAAACGTAGTGTTGGCAGGCCTCCCACTCGGTGGACCGACGACCTGGTGAAGGTCGCGGGTTGCGCATGGATGCGGGCAGCGCAGGACCGGTCGTTGTGGAAATCCTTGGGGGAGGCCTTTGTCCAGCAGTGGACGTCTTTCGGCTGAGAGAAGAAGAAGAAGAAGACGCCTTTAGGGGTACAACTTTTAAAAAACCAATGATTGCATCGTTAAATTATATTAACTAAGACCGTAAAAGATTGTAAATATAAGGTTTTATAAGTCTCGCTTTAAAAATGGCGAAGTTTCATACAAACTTTGAACTCCATTTTTAACCCCTTAGGGGTTGAATGTCCAAAATTCCTTCCTTAGTGCTCACATATGCTATACAACAAACCAATATGCAAAATTTCAAGTCTATACGTTTAGTAGTTTCGGTTGGTTGGTTGGTTGGTTGGTTGGTTGGTTGGTTGGTTGGTTGGTTGGTTGGTTGGTTGGTTGGGTTGGTTTAGGTTTTTTTTTTTTTTTTTTTTTTTTTTTTTATTTTTTTTTTTTTTTTTTTTTGGGTTTTTTTTTTTTTTAACACCTGTCCGGCTTCCCGTGGCCGGATGGACGGGACGTGGTTCTTTCCACACGTAAAAAAAAAAAAAAAAAAAAAAAAAAAAGGTTAGGGTTAGGTTAGGTTAGGTTAGGTTAGGTTGG
This sequence comes from Ephestia elutella, assembly GCA_018467065.1. Taxonomy (NCBI): domain Eukaryota; kingdom Metazoa; phylum Arthropoda; class Insecta; order Lepidoptera; family Pyralidae; genus Ephestia; species Ephestia elutella. The sequence continues at coordinate 18,690,462 of CM031572.1, read as the reverse complement.
GGGACACCCCACAGAGCCAGCGTCCACGTCGCGTCCCCTGGAAACGTCGCGTCCTGTCCACCGTAACGGAGCAGCAGGCCGGCGGCTAATAGTTCTGTGCAGCCGGAGCAACAATTGCTAAAAACGATGTCTGAGCGCCATAATACGCGGGACGCCTCCGGGCGTTTCCGAAAGAAAGGCCCTTCTCAGGGCCACCCAAAAGCGCCCTTCTGAGGGCCAACCATTGGGGAGGGGAGGGAAAAATCGGGGGGGTAATATTTCGGATGGGGGAAGAAAAGGGTCGGATCTGGAGAGATCCAGATCCGATCACAGCAGGGAGGTGTCGGAAGGAGGCTACCGATGGGAGTGTGGCGGTAGGCCAGAGGAGGCTGGGGAGCCTGATGGGAAGCATGGGCTCTATCACCTCGTTGTCGGAGTCGGTGCTGGGAAGCAAGCGCCTCTTCTCAGAGGTGGCGAGCGGCTCCGACACCGAGGTTGGCGCGCCAAAGCCGAAGGCGGTGGCCAAAAGGGGAAAAGCTCGGGGTGCCTCGTCCCAGACTAGGGCCCGGGCTGAAGTCAGAAGGAGCCGGGAGGAGGATGCTGAGGCCTCTTTCTCGGCCACCCTGGAGGCCCGGGCCTTCCGGAAAGGAGGACCCCCGAGTGGGGACGAGGAGGAGGGGTCTGTCATGGCCCCCATTGAGGTGCGGGACTTCGGTGCCATGGGCGCCGATGGCCTCATGAGCACCGCGGTGGAGAGGCTGGGGATTATCACCAGCCTCGTGCGAAAGACGACTGCCCTCAAGGGGGGCTACAGTGCAAAGATCATGCGGGCCTCCTCGGATATCCGGGACATTGTGGACACCCTGGTGGCCCGCAGCGAGTCGGACGAGGTCCGGCGCCTCAGAGCTGACAATGGCCGCCTCCAAAGAGAGGTGGCCAACATGAAGGCAGAGGTCGCTGCGCTCCGCCGGGGGTTCGAAGAGGCCCGACGCGAGGTCTCAGGGAGGCACACTGCTGCCACCCCCTCATATGAGGAGATGTTACAGAGGCTGGAGGCTCTCCGTGGGCCGGATGATCGAGGAGAAGTTGGAGGCTCGCCTACCTCGGAGGGCTACGCGCCCACCTCTGGCGGGCGACAACTCGGAGGTGGCGAGGGCCGCGAGAGCGGCCATTGAGGAGGCCTCCGGCCAGAGCCCGAGGCTGCGGCCTGAGCGGCCGGCGGCGGTGGAGGAGATGGAGGTCCGGGCTCCAGCACGTCCGGCCCCAAAGAAGCAGGCCCGTAGGGGTGCCCAGAAGGAGACGGAGTGGGGGCCTTCGGGCCTTCGACCTCCACAGCTCCGACTCCCGGCGGCTCCAGCCTCAGCAGCTCCGGTCGAGGAATTCCCGGAGCTGCCCTGGGTGGAGGTTCGGGGGAAGGGAAAGGGAAGGGGAAGGGCGTGGGGAAGAAGACCCAGCCCAAGCCAGCGGCGGCACCTACGGGCGCCCCCGCTGCGGTGTCCAGGGCACCCCCAAGACGGCGTCGGCGAGGGCGGCCAAGCTGTCGGTCCCGAGCTCCTCGGCTGTGATCATAAAGTTGCAGCCGCAGGCAGCGCAGAACGGGGCCACCTACAGCTCCGCCCTCCTCAAGGCCGAGCAAGATGTCGACCTGGAGGAGCTGGGCATCAGCTCGCTACGGATCCGCCCGAGTGCGACCGGAGCGAGGCTAATAGAGGTGCTCGGCTCCTCTAATTCAGAGAAGGCTGACGTGCTTGCGTCGGCCTTGACGGTGGCCCTGTCCGGTGTCGCGGACGTCACCAGGCCCGTCAAAACCGCGGACTTCCGCGTGACGGGCCTTAACGATGCGGCCACAGTGCAGCGGGTAAAGGCTGCGGTCGCGCAAGCCGGGAGCTGCGCGGTGGACCAGGTCTGGGTGGGTGAAATCCGCCCAGACTGGCGGGGCTCTGGCTCTGTCCCGATGCGCTGCCCAGTGACAGCAGCCAAAAAGTTGGATGAGGCGGGCAGCCTCAGGGTGGGATGGGGCCGCGCGCAGCTCCGGCTGCTGGAGGCGCGCCCCATGCACTGTTACAAGTGCATGGGGAAGGGCCACACAGCCGCGCTGTGCCCATCGGAGGCGGACCGCAGCCGGCTCTGCTACAGGTGCGGGGAGGAGGGACACTTGTCAGCCTCCTGCACAGCAGAGCCCCGCTGCGTGGTATGCTGCGACGCTGGTAAGCCGGCCAATCACGTCATGGGGGTAAGTCCTGTAACCCCCGCCGACCCGAGGGAAAGGGCCGTCCCCTCCTCCGCGTGAGGACAGACGGGAGGTGGCGCCAGACGGCCAAATGGAGGAGTGATGGGGTCTCCTTCATACAGGCCAACCTCAACCACTGCGCCGGGTCGCAGGATCTGCTCCTGCAATCTATGGCGCAGTGGGATGTGGACGTCGCGGTGATCTCGGAGCCGTACGCGGTCCCCTCCCCTGCCCCATTGGGCCGGGGATCTAGACGGCACCGTGGCCAGCGTGGCTAGGTCTGGCGCCGCCCCTCCCCTCACGATTGAGAGGAGAGGGAACGGCTTTAGGTGGCGGTTCGGGGAGAGTACGCTATAATCGGCGTTTACTTCTCCCCGAACCGGGATTTGCCGGCCCTGGTGCAGTTTCTGGACGCACTGGGGCCGGAGGTGAGGCGGCTGGCGCCCCTTAAAGTCTTGGTGGCCGGTGACTTCAACGCCAAATCAACGGCGTGGGGGAACCCGGCCACTGAGCCTAAGGGGCGAAAGGTTGAAGAGTGGGCGTTGGCCGCGGGACTGTCCCTCCTGAATAGGGCGACTGTCCCGACGTGTGTGCGGCGGACGGGTGGCTCGGTGGTGGACTTGACGTTCGCCACCCCCTGCCGCTGCGCGATGCGTCACAAACTGGAGGGTGGAAGCGGGGGTGGAGACACTTTCGGACCACCGGTATATTCGGTTTGAGGTGTCTGCCGCCCCCAAAGCCAGGCGGCGTCGCCGTCTCGGGTGCGCAGCCGGTTCCCGCGATGGGCCCTCACGCGGCTTGACCGGGAGCTGGCGGAAGAGGCGGCCATCGTCGGCCGCTGGAGCCTCCCGCCTCTGGCTGGAATGGGGGTGGACGAAGCGGCTGACCGTCTCGGCGACGCTTTCACAGCGGTATGCCGGGCGGCCATGCCTAGCGTAGGTCGTGCGCCCCCTAGGCGGGCGGTATATTGGTGGTCGGCTGAGATTGCCGCCCTTCGCGTCGCCTGCGACGCGGCCCGAAGGGCCTACGGTCGAAGCAGGCGGCGCAGCCCCCGGGACGAGGAGAGGGATGACCAGCTGTATGCGGTGTATGTGGCAAAACGAATGGAGCTACAGCTGGCCATCAGTCGGGCCAAGGAGGAAGCCCTCGAGGAGCTGGTGGAGGGTATCGAGAGGGATCCGTGGGGCCGACCGTACAAGTGGGCGCGAAACAAAATGCGCCCACAGACGGCCCCATTAACGGAGACCCTTCAGCCGGCTCTGCTGGAGGAGATTGTCGGGGGCCTATTCCCCGGCAATCCTCGGGGGTTTTCTCCCCAAGGATGGCCCGACAGCCGCCTGGCGAAGCGGAGGAGGAGCGGGTGGAGGCTGATCCGCCTCCCGTCACCGACGTCGAAATGGAGGCGGTGCTCGACCGCCTCCGGACGAAGAAGAGGGCACCGGGTCCAGACGGGGTGCACGGGAAGGTGCTTGCGCTGATTCTCGTGCACCTCGGGGAGGGTTTTCGGGAGCTGCTCAACCGCTGTCTGCGAGAGGGGCAGTTCCCGAAACTGTGGAAGGAGGGCCGACTCTGCCTCATACCGAAGGGGAGCCGGCCCCTGGACTCGGCCTCGGCGGTGCGACCTCTGGTCCTGCTGAGCGAGGCCGGCAAGGCCCTGGAGAGTATCGTGGCCTCTCGCCTCGTTCAGCATGTGGAGGAAGGCCCGGGACCGCGTCTCTCTGACGTGCAGTACGGGTTCCGGGCCGAGAGGTCCACCGTCGATGCCCTCAGGCGTCTACGGTCGGTGACGGAGGAGGCGGATCGGGAAGGCGAGGTGACCTTGGCGACGTCACTAGACATCGCCAACGCCTTCAACAGCATCCCGCACAGTGTAATACGGGAGGCACTTCGGTATTTCGAGGTGCCCTCGTACCTGCGGGAGCTGTTGGGGGCGTACCTGGAGGAACGCGTCGTCCTATATGAGGATATGGGGTCGAATGGTTCGGCGGAGCGTCGAGTGCGGTGTCCCACAGGGGTCGATTCTTGGCCCTATCCTGTGGGACATCGCCTACGACTGGGTCCTGCGGTGCCGGCTTCCCCCCGGGACGGGTGTCATCTGCTATGCGGATGACACTCTCTTCACGTCCCGGGGTGCGAACTTCGGCGAGGCGGCGCGGCTGGCCGAAACGGGTCTCGCCCTTTGGTTGGCCGCATAGAGGGGTTAGGGCTTCGGGTCCGCTTGGACAAGACCGAAGTCCTCCTCTTCCGCGGGGCCCGAACGAGAGGACCCCCCAGGGGCGCGCCTCCAGGTGGGTCAAGAAGAGTTGAGGGTGAGTACCCAGATGAAATATCTGGGACTCATCCTCGACGGAAGATGGTCCTTCGGCCCCCACTTTCGCGAGTTGGGGCCGAGGATCGTCAAGGCGGCTGCGTCGCTGGGCCGACTCCTGCCCAATCTGGGTGGGCCCAGCGACGCCGTGAGGCGGCTGTACTCTGGCGTATGCCGGAGTATGGCGATGTACGGTGCCCCCATTTGGGTGGACGCCCTCACCGCGGATAATAAGCGTCTGCTACGGCAGGCGCAGAAGACGATTGCGGTGAGGGTGATACGGGGGTACCGTACAGTGGCGTATTCTGCGGCCACAGCCCTCGCGGGCGACCCGCCGTGGGAGTTGGTGGCGGAGGTGCTCGCCGAGGTGTACCACTTCGTGGCAAGCCAGAGAGAAATCGGCGAGCGCCCCTCGCTGGAGATGGTCCGGCGGGTCCGCTTGCGAGGGCAAGCGGAACTCATGCGGAGGTGGGAGGCGGACCTGGCGCAGGCCGAGTACGGTGTGCGCACAGTGGAGGCTCTGCGTCAGGTCCTGGAGAGGTGGATGTTGAGGCGGCGCAAGCCTCTCACCTTCCGCATGACGCAGGTGCTCACCGGGCACGGTTGCTTCGGTGGGTACCTGCACCGCGTGGCCAAGAGGGAGGTCGAGCCAGTCTGCCACGATTGTGGCGATGCTCAGGACACTGCTCAGCATGTTCTCGAGCAGTGTCCCAGATGGAGCGGGCAGCGCCACGATCTGGCGGCTGCACTGGGCGGAGTGGACCTGTCGCTCCCGAGTGTCGTCAAGGCGATGCTCGAGAGCGACAGGGCCTGGGAGGCGATGGCCTCCTTCTGCGAGACTGTCATGTCGCAGAGGGAGGCCGAAGAAAGGGACCGCGAGGACCACCCCCTCGCGGACCCTATTAGAAGACGGCGGAGGGGTGTGCGACGCAGGCGCTACCTTGCGCGCCTGCAAGCGCCGTAGAGTGTGGGGCTGGTTGTCCCACCCGGCGGCAGGGGTCTTCCAGGTGTCGGAAGGTGCCCCTGAGAATGGTGAGTCCGGTCTCCGATAACAGAGACCGGCCAGTCGCTGAGGCGCCTTGTGTTAGATAGATCCGAGGCGCCTCCCTGTAAAGCGGCCGATGGCATCCGCAGGGGGTTTTAGTGGGTAGTCTGGGCCGACTAGCGGCCCAGGAGTCCCACACTCTGTGTGTAAAAGCATTTCCCCCTGCGAATCAAAAAAAAAAAAAGGTTAGGTTAGGTTAGGTTAGGTTAGGTTTTTTTTTTTTTTTTTTTTTTTCCTAGTACCACCAACGGTATTGGTGCCTGTTTTGACTATATTTCATTTCAGCTATTTAATTTGTGCAACTCCTACTTTCATGTTTCATCCTTTCCTATCATTCATCTTTTTTATTCTTTTGCGGGTGAAATACCCGTCTAATATACTAATCTTCTGTCTTTAACAAGGGGTTTTATCTTAATTACGCTTATGTTTTTTATTTTGTTTTATTATTTTTATTTATGTTTTTATTTTATTTTTCGTGGTTACCTGGGTTTATATATACAGTATTATACTATTACAGTATTTTACTTACGTCTATTGTTTTGCTAATTATTTTATTATTATGTTTATCTCTTATGGTGTACATCTATGTTATTACACGAATATTGCGACGTCATAACTTATGTACTATTTTTCTTATTTACTATATTTACTATGTCCACACAATAGTTTAAAAATTCTAAGTGTTTTTTGCTTAGAAGTATTTGTGGCAGGTTGTCTGTGGATATCTTTAAATCTAGTATCACCTCCATGTCGAGTCTCTTCACGGCGAAAATGGGGCACTCTGTAAGTAGGTGTGGGACCGTTTCGTCCACATCCGGGTCGCATGCACACGAGGCGCTGTCTCGGCACTTGAATCTATGTAGGTAGAAAGCGAACCCGCCGTGCCCCGTAAATGCCTGAGTGAGCTTTCCGCAAGGTACGATTTTCCGGACAATTTTATACGATGATATCGGCGACGGGAAGAACTTTTTAGTTGTTCCCGCCGTTTCGCCGGTTTTATACCTATTTTCCCATATGTTAAGCGAATCCTCTCGTAGGATCCGCTTAACATATGAGACTGGGCACATGTCGTAATCCGGCCTCCTCCTGGAATTTACAGCGGCTTCCTTGGCCAGTCGGTCGGCACTCTCGTTCCCCTCCAATCCAGCGTGGGCCTTTATCCAAAACAGTTTGACGACTTTGTTTTGTTGTGATATCGAATATCGCAGATTTTGCCTAGTTTCAACTGCTAATGGATGGAGGGAAGCGACGTTGACGACTGTCTGAAGTGCCGACATTGAGTCGCTGTAAATTCCGAAGGAGGCGGAATTGTCCTTTTTGACCCTCTTCGATGCCTCACATATCGCCAAGAGTTCAGCCTGGTAGACCGTGCAGTATGACGACAGACAAAGCTTGACGGATTTTGTCTCCGCCGCGCCTTTCCATATGGATAGGGCGGCGCCGACACCCCGTCAATCTTGCTGCCGTCAGTGTAGATTCTAACAGCGTAATCGCTGTTAGAATCCACCTGCTCCTGGTCCTCCAGGCTGACGAAATCCAGGACGATATGTTCGGCCGGGTGAGGGCTTCGATCGCTGGGGCCATCCGTTCGACCTCCCTGTCCGCGAGCCCAGGCAGTGGTGCCCCCCGCTTGATCTGGTATAGCATAGCTGCTTCGCGTATGCGGAGATCAAGGGGGAGCAGCCCTGCCAGGACGAGAGCCGAATTGAGGGAGACCGTTCGATATGCCCCGCATATTTTTGCGCAAATCCACGCTGCAATGCGTCCAGCTGTTTTCTAGCTTGTATTTTTTCAGAAGCTGGTGCCCAGACGCTCGCCGCATAGAGTATGACAGGTTCGACCGTGGCGGTATAGATGATACGAACTACCTCAGGGTTTAACCCCCATTCCACTTTTGCTGCTCGCGAAAGCTGCTTGTAGATATTCAGGGCCTTCTTACAAGCGTTTGATATGTGGCTGTTAAAGGTCAATTTCCTATCAATTGTGACTCCTAGCAGTTTAATTTCGTTGACCATTTCGATGGCGCTTCTGTTCATGCTCAGGCGTGGTGTGTCGAATTTTAATTTTCTCGTGATGACCATGGCTTTTGTTTTATGCGGTGCAAATGTGAGCTTATTTCTCGCGCCCCACGCCTGAACATGTTCAAGCCTGCTGTTTGCCTCGAGTTCTATCTCCAGGGCTGTGTTACCACTGAAAACCAGTGTGATATCGTCGGCGAAGGCCAAGCAAAAGACTCCCATTTCCTCCAGGCTTTTCAGTAGCGGGTCCAGCAGGATGTTCCATAGTATTGGACCGGCTATGGAGCCCTGGATGCACCCCTTGCTGGTATCTGCTTTAATTTCAGCACCGCCGTATCTTAGCCCTACTTTCCTATTCTTGAGGTAGTTATTGAGGATGCTCCATATGTTGGCTGGGCATTTTTCTTCTGCCAATCGGTGCAATATTGCCGGCCACCAAGCGTTATCGAAGGCTCCCTCTATGTCCAATGATACTACCGTAACAATTTTCTTTTCGTCCAGTTTGGTTCTTATATGTTGCATTAGGGCATAGAGGAGTCTTCGGTACTCCTCTGCGGCATAAAGCCGTACTGGCGCTTGCTTATGTTTGGCAGGAGATGGTGTTTTAGGCGATTTACCAACATCTTTTCTAGGATTTTCCCAAGCACCGGTAATAACCCTATTGGCCTGAAGGATTTTGGGGAGGTGTAGTCAGCCTTCCCGGGCTTTTTCAATATCACAACTGTGGCCTCTTTCCACTGTGCGGGAAAGCAGTGATGAGTTAGGCATTTATTGTAGAGCTCAAGGAACATTTCCGGGTCGTTCTCAATAACCTTCTGGCAAATGTCGGCAGTGAACCCGTCTGCTCCGGGTGCCTTTTTTGGGTTAAACGAATTAGCAGCCGCCTTTAGCTCGCTCATTGTGAATGGTGGGTCACATGTGGTATTATGTTCACCACCATTCTCTTGTTTGGCTTTTTCCCTAATTTTACGATGGGGATCCTGGTCGCTACTTTCGTCATCCTTTGGGTAGAAGGTTTTTGCGAGCAGATTTGCCGATTCTTCCATATTTAAGGTTTTCCCGTTCATCAGAAGTGGAGCGTCTTCGCCTCTAGTTGAGGTTCTCATCAATATCCTATAGATGCCATCCCAGACACTTTCCCTGTCCTGTTTACTGCAGATCTGTTTCCAGCTCGACGTCTGTGCCCTCACAGCCTCAATCTCATACTCGTTTTTCTTTTCCAGGTACTCCTTCACTACTCTGGCTCTTCGGATTGGTGCAGCGTTCCGGATTCGATGCTTGAAGGTGGAGACCTCCCCTTTTTTGGCTGCGAGTTCGTCGGACCACCACGGCACGGTAAGTTTTTCTTTCTTTCTCTTTATTGGCATTGCATGTTTGCAGGCTGTTGTTATAATAGTATTTATTTTGTCCACAATTATCTCAATTTGCTCTGCGTTTTCGACCTTCTTAATTTCTTCCGTATTTAAATTTTGTTCAGTTTTTAGTTGATTAATTTTGTCATCGAACATTTGCCAATTTGCTTTTCTGGTGTTAAATTTTCTAGTTGTGCGTTCCACCTGTGCTCCTTTTGATTTTTCAATTTTTATGTCGAATAAGATGCCGTTATGGTCCGAACCTGTCAGGTCTTCTACAACCTTCCAGTTCTCCACCAGATTAAGTATCTCCGTTGAGCAGGCCGTGACGTCCACGTAGCTTTGGTACCTTTTGCCTCCTCTAATGGTGTCAAAGGTGGGCAACACATTGGTATTGAGGATGTGAAGGCCCAGTTCATGCAAAGTGCCGGCCATCTCCTCTCCCTTATGGTCAGTTTCCGGGCTACCCCACCAAAGGCTTTTGGCGTTGGCGTCGCCTCCCATAATCAAGTATTTAGGCTTGAGCGTTTCCACTACCTTTGTGATTTGGGCCAGATATGGTTCGATGGGCTTGTCCGGTTCGAAGTAGTAGGAGATGAGCGCTATCTTCCAAGCCTTAGTCTGTATTTCAGCTGTCGCCACATTGACAGTGGTCAGGGTGGGGTGTTGTATGACAGTGAAGTCCGGGTTAAAGACTGCGATTGCAGCCTTCACCATTTCTTTTTCGTCGACCGTGGCCTGGAAGATTCGCGCTCCCTTATAGTTCCTCATACTTCTGTCCGCGCCCACGTACGGCTCCTGGAGAAGCGCCACCGAGATATTGCGTTTCTCTACTTCTAATAGGATCTCTGTAGTTGCCAGCTTTTTCTTCTGCAGGTTTGCCTGCGCGAACCTGTAGAAGTTTGTGTTCTCCTGGCTGCCCTTAGCAATACGCAATAGTGGAGCGTGCTATAGCATCCCATTTCTGCCTCACCTGGCAAGCTCTATCGAAAGCATTGTGCTCCACACTGTCTAGTTTGGCCTTTGTGCAATTTCTGCAACTCGGGGGAGCTGCCGCCAGGTAATCTGGGCACTCTGATCTAACGTGGGGACCGCCACAGTGGCCGCACATGTCCACCGATTCCGTGCAAAAGCGCTTTCCGTGGCCGAAGCCCAGGCAGCGCGTGCACTGAACCAGCGGAGACTGGTCCTCGACCCATATGCGCTGGTATTCGATCTGCACACTGCCCCTTGCGGTGGTCCTCTGCCATATTAGTGGCGACACACAGAGCACAATGTGGCTTGTATGGGGGTTCCTGGCTTTCCTTCTGTATTTTACTTCGATCCTATTTTCGCTCTCCGACAGTCCGACGAAGACGTCTTTGTTTTGATTCCTAAACGCCTTTTTTATTTCGTCGTCTGTATGTAAATTCGTAACGCTCCTAAATATTAGGAGGGGGTCCCGGTTTTTGATCTCTTCGACCTTTAGCCTCTCCGTGTTATTTTCCAACTTCTTTTTTAATTTTTCTCTTTCTGCGTTTGTCTGCAGCCCTATTATAACCTTCCTGTTCTTTGCTTTCCTCACCTTTCTTACTTCGATCCATCCATCCTTCACGTCTATCACTTTTTTGAAGCTTTCGAGGACCTCATCTCCAGTCTTTTCTTCATCCTCCGACGTTATTACTACTGAGTGTAGAGTTTCTTCTTTCTGGGCCGGGTTTGGAACGGTGGAGCTGGGGGCAGCCGCCACACTCGCGTAAGTCCTTCCCGCATCCACCACCTGCTTCAGTATGCCCTTCTGCTCTTCCATTAATTCCTGCAGTTTTCCTATTTTTCTGCTCTGCTCCTGGAGCAGCTTGGTTTGCTCCTCCAGGTGCACGGCAAGCGAGTTTTCCTCGGTGGTGGAGACGACGGAGAAGGTGCAGTCCGCGGTTTGTTTGTTTGTTGTGTCCTTTGTTTGGTCATTCTGTATAAGAATCATCTCATAAAGTTTTTTCACCGCAATGAGTACTCCATCCTTTATATCCGTCCTTAAGTTCCGTGAATCACTCATGAGGTCGTTTGCGATGTCTCTCCAATGAGTGGCCTGTTCTAGTGAGTCGGCGGACTCAGGTGGTTCAGGCAGTACGGTTGGTTCTGCCTTATTCTTCGCTGCGGGTTTCTTTGTCGTTGTCGCTGTTATAAGAGGTCCGGCCTTGGCCAGTCCGGTTTGCCTTGTTTTAACTGGGGGCGACCTTAACACCTTCTTCAGTTTAACTGGGGATTTGTTACCCGTCGTGTTTGTGCTTCTAGACGCATTTCCGGATGCGCCAGTTGTCTGCACAGGAGGGGTTTTTCTTTGGTGGGTTCCCAGTCACTTATTCTCTCTTCGATACTTCGTCTTCTTGGTGCTCCTTGGTCTTCCATTCTCGAAGGTGGGGGGACGGGGTTGGTCGGCTTGATTGCGGGGCTTCGGATTCCCGGCATCATGTTTTTTATGGCTGTTAAGGTAAGGACAAAAATCGAGTGGCTCTGTATAGGGGAGTTCTCTTGTGTAAAATTGTATCGTCAGCGGAATGAGGGGAAAACAGGTAACCACTATTTTGTTTGTATAGTATTTAGATAATTAGATAAAGCGATTTACAGTTTTTTGTCTTATGGTTAAAATTTTGATACGGCTTCCGTCACCTATTCTCTACCTTGTGCGTATCCAATAGGTGAGGAAGTTACGTCTCTATATATTTCCTAATAAAGTATTTTTAGAATAAAAAAGAAAGTAAGTAAGTGAAGTAAAAGTTACTTTGGTTTTCTATTATTTTAACCTAGGGTTGATTTTGTATAAGTTGTATATATTTAAAGCTAATTTTGCTAGTGGTATTCTAGCTTTGTCAACTAGTGTTGTGTTGGCGTGTAAAAAGCGCCGTCACAGTCTTAAATGCTAATTCACTCTAAAGTCGTCTATTAATAAATTTGTGTTTTCCCAAAACGTCGTCGGCGAAGAAAATATATAAAAAGGCTAACTCGAAATTATTTTTTTGATTTAAATCGTCCAAAAAATTTTTTGGATCGTGCCCAGGTAGGCAATGATTACCAAGAAAGCTTAATTTAGGTTTATACTCCAAAAGAGTATGTTAGTGTAACTTATTTTTTTCCTTTAATATGTCCACTAGATGGCGCCGAACGAACTTGCAACTCGCTATGAAGACGGAGAAATTATTTAAACCCTATAGCAGGAATATGGGCGGGTGGGCGGGCAATTTTTTCAAAATTTTTGTCCCGGATTTGGACGGGAGTGGTGTCAAAAGACGCGGCTCGTCTGGGGCAGTGCAGATATACAGCAGCCGATGCTATATGCCTGGGAATTTCGGGAATTTTTTGGAAAAAGTGGGAATTTTAGTGAAAATTGCCAAAATTTCAGCGGTCCTGCGCCGGATTTGCCCGAAATTCACAACGGGGGTGCAGACCGAGTGCCCGCACCGTTATTCGTACTAATATGGACTGGTGTCGATACAAAAATTTGGAAAAAAGGGTGATTTTTGATATGCAAAAAGCCGAAAATTAATTAATTTTTTCCGGAGAAAGTATATGAAAATTTTGTAATGTTTTTTCGCAGAATGCGTTTGTTTTACGAGCCAAGCAGTCAGTAAAATTTTCGACAACACACGTCTATGGGATCAACGAAATTCGGGTATGGCCCGCGCCTATAAGGTAAACTTTTTGCCTACCTACAGAACCAAAATATGAGATTTCCAGCCGAAACTTTCTCCGATTTCCACGGGAAAGGTGTCGTTAGATGCGGCTCGGCGAGCTACAGATGGTTAGGTGTTAAAACCGTATGCTTAATCTGAAAAAATTTTGAAAAATTTCGAAAAATGTGCAAAATTTGATGAAATTTGAGTTTAATTTAGTTATATTTCGGCGGTTTGTCGCACGAAACGTCCGAAATTTGGAATACAGGTGTGGACCAAGCGCCCGCACCGTGTTAAATGATAATCTGTATATGCGTCTATAGAAATTTTTTGAGAAAAATCGAAATTCAATAAAAAACGAAAAATCTAATTTTCCGGAAAACTATGTGGAAATTTGGAAATGTACTAATGCCAATTTGTTTGTTTCAGATGGGAGCAGGTCACCTAGAAGTTTGAGCTTCGTCCGAAGAAAATTGGAGAAATTCTATTTTTAGATTTTGTATGGGGAATAATTTTGTTGAAAAATTTGCTAAGTCCTGTGGGTTTCAAAATTTTTGTCCCGGATTTGGACGGGAGTGGTGTCAAAAGACGCGGCTCGTCTGGGGCAGTGCAGATATACAGCAGCCGATGCTATATGCCTGGGAATTTCGGGAATTTTTTGGAAAAAGTGGGAATTTTAGTGAAAATTGCCAAAATTTCAGCGGTCCTGCGCCGGATTTGCCCGAAATTCACAACGGGGGTGCAGACCGAGTGCCCGCACCGTTATTCGTACTAATATGGACTGGTGTCGATACAAAAATTTGGAAAAAAGGGTGATTTTTGATATGCAAAAAGCCGAAAATTAATTAATTTTTTCCGGAGAAAGTATATGAAAATTTTGTAATGTTTTTTCGCAGAATGCGTTTGTTTTACGAGCCAAGCAGTCAGTAAAATTTTCGACAACACACGTCTATGGGATCAACGAAATTCGGGTATGGCCCGCGCCTATAAGGTAAACTTTTTGCCTACCTACAGAACCAAAATATGAGATTTCCAGCCGAAACTTTCTCCGATTTCCACGGGAAAGGTGTCGTTAGATGCGGCTCGGCGAGCTACAGATGGTTAGGTGTTAAAACCGTATGCTTAATCTGAAAAAATTTTGAAAAATTTCGAAAAATGTGCAAAATTTGATGAAATTTGAGTTTAATTTAGTTATATTTCGGCGGTTTGTCGCACGAAACGTCCGAAATTTGGAATACAGGTGTGGACCAAGCGCCCGCACCGTGTTAAATGATAATCTGTATATGCGTCTATAGAAATTTTTTGAGAAAAATCGAAATTCAATAAAAAACGAAAAATCTAATTTTCCGGAAAACTATGTGGAAATTTGGAAATGTACTAATGCCAATTTGTTTGTTTCAGATGGGAGCAGGTCACCTAGAAGTTTGAGCTTCGTCCGAAGAAAATTGGAGAAATTCTATTTTTAGATTTTGTATGGGGAATAATTTTGTTGAAAAATTTGCTAAGTCCTGTGGGTTTCAAAATTTTTGTCCCGGATTTGGACGGGAGTGGTGTCAAAAGACGCGGCTCGTCTGGGGCAGTGCAGATATACAGCAGCCGATGCTATATGCCTGGGAATTTCGGGAATTTTTTGGAAAAAGTGGGAATTTTAGTGAAAATTGCCAAAATTTCAGCGGTCCTGCGCCGGATTTGCCCGAAATTCACAACGGGGGTGCAGACCGAGTGCCCGCACCGTTATTCGTACTAATATGGACTGGTGTCGATACAAAAATTTGGAAAAAAGGGTGATTTTTGATATGCAAAAAGCCGAAAATTAATTAATTTTTTCCGGAGAAAGTATATGAAAATTTTGTAATGTTTTTTCGCAGAATGCGTTTGTTTTACGAGCCAAGCAGTCAGTAAAATTTTTGACAACACACGTCTATGGGATCAACGAAATTCGGGTATGGCCCGCGCCTATAAGGTAAACTTTTTGCCTACCTACAGAACCAAAATATGAGATTTCCAGCCGAAACTTTCTCCGATTTCCACGGGAAAGGTGTCGTTAGATGCGGCTCGGCGAGCTACAGATGGTTAGGTGTTAAAACCGTATGCTTAATCTGAAAAAATTTTGAAAAATTTCGAAAAATGTGCAAAATTTGATGAAATTTGAGTTTAATTTAGTTATATTTCGGCGGTTTGTCGCACGAAACGTCCGAAATTTGGAATACAGGTGTGGACCAAGCGCCCGCACCGTGTTAAATGATAATCTGTATATGCGTCTATAGAAATTTTTTGAGAAAAATCGAAATTCAATAAAAAACGAAAAATCTAATTTTCCGGAAAACTATGTGGAAATTTGGAAATGTACTAATGCCAATTTGTTTGTTTCAGATGGGAGCAGGTCACCTAGAAGTTTGAGCTTCGTCCGAAGAAAATTGGAGAAATTCTATTTTTAGATTTTGTATGGGGAATAATTTTGTTGAAAAATTTGCTAAGTCCTGTGGGTTTCAAAATTTTTGTCCCGGATTTGGACGGGAGTGGTGTCAAAAGACGCGGCTCGTCTGGGGCAGTGCAGATATACAGCAGCCGATGCTATATGCCTGGGAATTTCGGGAATTTTTTGGAAAAAGTGGGAATTTTAGTGAAAATTGCCAAAATTTCAGCGGTCCTGCGCCGGATTTGCCCGAAATTCACAACGGGGGTGCAGACCGAGTGCCCGCACCGTTATTCGTACTAATATGGACTGGTGTCGATACAAAAATTTGGAAAAAAGGGTGATTTTTGATATGCAAAAAGCCGAAAATTAATTAATTTTTTCCGGAGAAAGTATATGAAAATTTTGTAATGTTTTTTCGCAGAATGCGTTTGTTTTACGAGCCAAGCAGTCAGTAAAATTTTCGACAACACACGTCTATGGGATCAACGAAATTCGGGTATGGCCCGCGCCTATAAGGTAAACTTTTTGCCTACCTACAGAACCAAAATATGAGATTTCCAGCCGAAACTTTCTCCGATTTCCACGGGAAAGGTGTCGTTAGATGCGGCTCGGCGAGCTACAGATGGTTAGGTGTTAAAACCGTATGCTTAATCTGAAAAAATTTTGAAAAATTTCGAAAAATGTGCAAAATTTGATGAAATTTGAGTTTAATTTAGTTATATTTCGGCGGTTTGTCGCACGAAACGTCCGAAATTTGGAATACAGGTGTGGACCAAGCGCCCGCACCGTGTTAAATGATAATCTGTATATGCGTCTATAGAAATTTTTTGAGAAAAATCGAAATTCAATAAAAAACGAAAAATCTAATTTTCCGGAAAACTATGTGGAAATTTGGAAATGTACTAATGCCAATTTGTTTGTTTCAGATGGGAGCAGGTCACCTAGAAGTTTGAGCTTCGTCCGAAGAAAATTGGAGAAATTCTATTTTTAGATTTTGTATGGGGAATAATTTTGTTGAAAAATTTGCTAAGTCCTGTGGGTTTCAAAATTTTTGTCCCGGATTTGGACGGGAGTGGTGTCAAAAGACGCGGCTCGTCTGGGGCAGTGCAGATATACAGCAGCCGATGCTATATGCCTGGGAATTTCGGGAATTTTTTGGAAAAAGTGGGAATTTTAGTGAAAATTGCCAAAATTTCAGCGGTCCTGCGCCGGATTTGCCCGAAATTCACAACGGGGTGCAGACCGAGTGCCCGCACCGTTATTCGTACTAATATGGACTGGTGTCGATACAAAAATTTGGAAAAAAGGGTGATTTTTGATATGCAAAAAGCCGAAAATTAATTAATTTTTTCCGGAGAAAGTATATGAAAATTTTGTAATGTTTTTTCGCAGAATGCGTTTGTTTTACGAGCCAAGCAGTCAGTAAAATTTTTGACAACACACGTCTATGGGATCAACGGTTAGGTTAGGTTAGGTTAGGTTAGGTTAGGTTAGGTTAGGTTAGGTTAGGTTAGGTTAGGTTAGGTTAGGTTAGGTTAGGTTAGGTTAGGTTAGGTTAGGTTAGGTTAGGTTAGGTTAGGTTAGGTTAGGTTGGGTTAGGTTAGGTTAGGTTAGGTTAGGTTAGGTTGGGTTAGGTTAGGTTAGGTTAGGTTAGGTTAGGTTAGGTTAGGTTAGGTTAGGTTAGGTTAGGTTAGGTTAGGTTAGGTTAGGTTAGGTTAGGTTGGGTTAGGTTAGGTTAGGTTAGGTTAGGTTAGGTTAGGTTAGGTTGGGTTAGGTTAGGTTAGGTTAGGTTAGGTTAGGTTAGGTTAGGTTAGGTTAGGTTAGGTTAGGTTAGGTTAGGTTAGGTTAGGTTAGGTTAGGTTAGGTTAGGTTAGGTTAGGTTAGGTTAGGTTAGGTTAGGTTAGGTTAGGTTAGGTTAGGTTAGGTTAGGTTAGGTTAGGTTAGGTTAGGTTAGGTTAGGTTAGGTTAGGTTAGGTTAGGTTAGGTTAGGTTAGGTTAGGTTAGGTTAGGTTAGGTTAGGTTAGGTTAGGTTAGGTTAGGTTAGGTTAGGTTAGGTTAGGTTAGGTTAGGTTAGGTTAGGTTAGGTTAGGTTAGGTTAGGTTGGGTTAGGTTAGGTTAGGTTAGGTTAGGTTAGGTTAGGTTAGGTTAGGTTAGGTTAGGTTAGGTTAGGTTAGGTTAGGTTGGGTTAGGTTAGGTTAGGTTGGGTTAGGTTAGGTTAGGTTAGGTTAGGTTAGGTTAGGTTAGGTTAGGTTAGGTTAGGTTAGGTTAGGTTAGGTTAGGTTAGGTTAGGTTAGGTTAGGTTAGGTTAGGTTAGGTTAGGTTAGGTTAGGTTAGGTTAGGTTAGGTTGGGTTAGGTTAGGTTAGGTTAGGTTAGGTTAGGTTAGGTTAGGTTAGGTTAGGTTAGGTTAGGTTAGGTTAGGTTAGGTTAGGTTAGGTTAGGTTAGGTTAGGTTAGGTTAGGTTAGGTTAGGTTAGGTTAGGTTAGGTTAGGTTAGGTTAGGTTAGGTTAGGTTAGGTTAGGTTAGGTTAGGTTAGGTTAGGTTAGGTTAGGTTAGGTTAGGTTAGGTTAGGTTAGGTTAGGTTAGGTTAGGTTAGGTTAGGTTAGGTTAGGTTGGGTTAGGTTAGGTTAGGTTAGGTTAGGTTAGGTTAGGTTAGGTTAGGTTAGGTTAGGTTAGGTTAGGTTAGGTTAGGTTAGGTTAGGTTAGGTTAGGTTAGGTTAGGTTAGGTTAGGTTAGGTTAGGTTAGGTTAGGTTAGGTTAGGTTAGGTTAGGTTAGGTTAGGTTAGGTTAGGTTAGGTTAGGTTAGGTTAGGTTAGGTTAGGTTAGGTTAGGTTAGGTTAGGTTGGGTTAGGTTAGGTTAGGTTAGGTTAGGTTAGGTTAGGTTAGGTTAGGTTAGGTTAGGTTAGGTTAGGTTAGGTTAGGTTAGGTTAGGTTAGGTTAGGTTAGGTTGGGTTAGGTTAGGTTAGGTTAGGTTAGGTTAGGTTAGGTTAGGTTAGGTTAGGTTAGGTTAGGTTAGGTTAGGTTAGGTTAGGTTAGGTTAGGTTAGGTTAGGTTAGGTTAGGTTAGGTTAGGTTAGGTTAGGTTAGGTTAGGTTAGGTTAGGTTAGGTTAGGTTAGGTTAGGTTAGGTTAGGTTAGGTTAGGTTAGGTTAGGTTAGGTTAG
>CM031572.1:18664805-18667305 GCA_018467065.1 Ephestia elutella | reverse complement strand
TTAGGTTAGGTTAGGTTAGGTTAGGTTAGGTTAGGTTAGGTTAGGTTAGGTTAGGTTAGGTTAGGTTAGGTTAGGTTAGGTTAGGTTAGGTTAGGTTAGGTTAGGTTAGGTTAGGTTAGGTTAGGTTAGGTTAGGTTAGGTTAGGTTAGGTTAGGTTAGGTTAGGTTAGGTTAGGTTAGGTTAGGTTAGGTTAGGTTAGGTTAGGTTAGGTTAGGTTAGGTTAGGTTAGGTTAGGTTAGGTTAGGTTAGGTTAGGTTAGGTTAGGTTAGGTTAGGTTAGGTTAGGTTAGGTTAGGTTAGGTTAGGTTAGGTTAGGTTAGGTTAGGTTAGGTTAGGTTAGGTTAGGTTAGGTTAGGTTAGGTTAGGTTAGGTTAGGTTAGGTTAGGTTAGGTTAGGTTAGGTTAGGTTAGGTTAGGTTAGGTTAGGTTAGGTTAGGTTAGGTTAGGTTAGGTTAGGTTAGGTTAGGTTAGGTTAGGTTAGGTTAGGTTAGGTTAGGTTAGGTTAGGTTAGGTTAGGTTAGGTTAGGTTAGGTTAGGTTAGGTTGGGTTAGGTTAGGTTAGGTTGGGTTAGGTTAGGTTAGGTTAGGTTAGGTTAGGTTAGGTTAGGTTAGGTTAGGTTAGGTTAGGTTAGGTTGGGTTAGGTTAGGTTAGGTTAGGTTAGGTTAGGTTAGGTTAGGTTAGGTTAGGTTAGGTTAGGTTAGGTTAGGTTAGGTTAGGTTAGGTTAGGTTAGGTTAGGTTAGGTTAGGTTAGGTTAGGTTAGGTTAGGTTAGGTTAGGTTAGGTTAGGTTAGGTTAGGTTAGGTTAGGTTAGGTTAGGTTAGGTTAGGTTAGGTTAGGTTAGGTTAGGTTAGGTTAGGTTAGGTTAGGTTAGGTTAGGTTAGGTTAGGTTGGGTTAGGTTAGGTTAGGTTAGGTTAGGTTAGGTTAGGTTAGGTTAGGTTAGGTTAGGTTAGGTTAGGTTAGGTTAGGTTAGGTTAGGTTAGGTTAGGTTAGGTTAGGTTAGGTTAGGTTAGGTTAGGTTAGGTTAGGTTAGGTTAGGTTAGGTTAGGTTAGGTTAGGTTAGGTTAGGTTAGGTTAGGTTAGGTTAGGTTAGGTTAGGTTAGGTTAGGTTAGGTTAGGTTAGGTTAGGTTAGGTTAGGTTAGGTTAGGTTAGGTTAGGTTAGGTTAGGTTAGGTTAGGTTAGGTTAGGTTAGGTTAGGTTAGGTTAGGTTAGGTTAGGTTAGGTTAGGTTAGGTTAGGTTAGGTTAGGTTAGGTTAGGTTAGGTTAGGTTAGGTTAGGTTAGGTTAGGTTAGGTTAGGTTAGGTTAGGTTAGGTTAGGTTAGGTTAGGTTAGGTTAGGTTAGGTTAGGTTAGGTTAGGTTAGGTTAGGTTAGGTTAGGTTAGGTTAGGTTAGGTTAGGTTAGGTTAGGTTAGGTTAGGTTAGGTTAGGTTAGGTTAGGTTAGGTTAGGTTAGGTTAGGTTAGGTTAGGTTAGGTTAGGTTAGGTTAGGTTAGGTTAGGTTAGGTTAGGTTAGGTTAGGTTAGGTTAGGTTAGGTTAGGTTAGGTTAGGTTAGGTTAGGTTAGGTTAGGTTAGGTTAGGTTAGGTTAGGTTAGGTTAGGTTAGGTTAGGTTAGGTTAGGTTAGGTTAGGTTAGGTTAGGTTAGGTTAGGTTAGGTTAGGTTAGGTTAGGTTAGGTTAGGTTAGGTTAGGTTAGGTTAGGTTAGGTTAGGTTAGGTTAGGTTAGGTTAGGTTAGGTTAGGTTGGGTTAGGTTAGGTTAGGTTAGGTTAGGTTAGGTTAGGTTAGGTTAGGTTAGGTTAGGTTAGGTTAGGTTAGGTTAGGTTAGGTTAGGTTAGGTTAGGTTAGGTTAGGTTAGGTTAGGTTAGGTTAGGTTAGGTTAGGTTAGGTTAGGTTAGGTTAGGTTAGGTTAGGTTAGGTTAGGTTAGGTTAGGTTAGGTTAGGTTAGGTTAGGTTAGGTTAGGTTAGGTTAGGTTAGGTTAGGTTAGGTTAGGTTAGGTTAGGTTAGGTTAGGTTAGGTTAGGTTAGGTTAGGTTAGGTTAGGTTAGGTTAGGTTAGGTTAGGTTAGGTTAGGTTAGGTTAGGTTAGGTTAGGTTAGGTTAGGTTAGGTTAGGTTAGGTTGGGTTAGGTTAGGTTAGGTTAGGTTAGGTTAGGTTAGGTTAGGTTAGGTTAGGTTAGGTTAGGTTAGGTTAGGTTAGGTTAGGTTAGGTTAGGTTAGGTTAGGTTAGGTTAGGTTAGGTTAGGTTAGGTTAGGTTAGGTTAGGTTAGGTTAGGTTAGGTTAGGTTAGGTTAGGTTAGGTTAGGTTAGGTTAGGTTAGGTTAGGTTAGGTTAGGTTAGGTTAGGTTAGGTTAGGTTAGGTTAGGTTAGGTTAGGTTAGGTTAGGTTAGGTTAGGTTAGGTTAGGTTAGGTTAGGTTAGGTTAGGTTAGGTTAGGTTAGGTTAGGTTAGGTTGGGTTAGGTTAGGTTAGGTTAGGTTAGGTTAGGTTGGGTTAGGTTAGGTTAGGTTAGG
>CM031572.1:18654805-18662305 GCA_018467065.1 Ephestia elutella | reverse complement strand
CCATGTCCCGTGAGGATTTGGGTCAGGCCGAAGGAGGAGAGAGCGACCCTCTCACGGGCCTTGGATATATCGTTTATATGTGGGAAATAATTTTTTGTGACAGCACCCTGCGGTGCCGTCTCGTATTCCCTCTGCCACCCGTCAAGAGTCTCCTGCCTAGCCAGGCGCTTGGCAAGTGACAGAGGGAACGCGTTCATCAGGGTGGCTGTTTTCTTGGCGGCCGCCGCCTTGGCCGCAAGATCGGCCAGCTCATTTCCAACGATGCCCACGTGGGCCCGCGTCCACACGAACTCCACCTCAGTCCCTCGGTCCAAGAGCACGCGCAGCTGCTTGTGTACCTCATGTACCTGAGGGTCGGTACTGCTGCGGTCCTGTAGGGCCATTAGGGATGACCTGGAGTCCGTGTAGACGATGGCCGAGGCCTCCCGGCGACCAATGAGCCAGTGTAGAGCGCGAGAGATGGCGTATAGTTCGCACATATACACCGAGGCGGTGCGGCACAGTTTGAACTTTTGGACGATAGCAGGTCGGCCTTCTTGCATTATTACGAACGCAGCGCCTGTTTCCTCGTTGTCGAACCTGCTACCGTCCGTAAAGATATTTGGCGCCTCAGGGTTAAAAATTCCGTCGATTTCTGCCTGTGAGTTGGCCTCTCGGAAGTTAATTGAAATCCTTTTTGCCGGGTGCAACAATTCCCTTACTTTCACTCTCTTTTGGAGGTCAATGTCCTCCGGCAAAGATGGAAGTTTGCCGGAGGATTTTACTTCGTGTATTTGGAGTGCCTCACTAACCACCAAATGCAACGGGGGAACTGGGCTAAGGCATCTGCCGCTACTGCCGAAATGGTGCGGAAGCCCCTGATGGCCTTGATGGCAAAACACCTTTGGAAAGATCGAAGGGCCTTTTGCACACATTGGTATTTTGCGACAGTGCCCCAGATCCCGGCCGCGTAGGTTATGATTGGTACAATGACCCGCCTGTAGATGGTATCAACGTTTTCTGGGAGCAAATGCCCCACGTTGGCCTCACGTATCGGCACAAGTTTTTGTAAATTTTGGTTGCCTTCTGGATAATATATTTAGAGTGAGGGATGAAGCTAAGTCTCTTGTCTATAATTACTCCAAGTAATTTAATCTGGCTGGAATGGGGGATTTTTATTTGATTTATTGAGATTTCTGCACTGTTGGAATGGGTGGTGAAAGATATTAATTGGGTTTTGTTTGGGCCGAAGTGAAGTTTGGAGCGTTCGCCCCAGGAGTGGATTTTGCCGAGGCACTCTTCCGCGACCCTTTCCACTTCCTCGCGTGTTGGGCCCTCGACGATGAGCAGCACATCATCGGCGAAAGCCTGGATGTGTGCGCCGTCAGGTAGGGGCAACGCGAGGAGCTCGTCCAGAATTATATTCCAGAAGACGGGGCCGCAAGCCGACCCTGAACGCATCCCTTGGTCATCGTCTTCGACGCAGTGGAATTCGCGTAATCCAAGGTGACGGTCCTGTCTGAAACATAATTCCGGACGATGCGGAAGATGTTTTAGCACACTTTATGTGGCGGAGCCGCTGGAGGAGAGCCGGCCACCAGGCGTTATCAAACGCAGCCTTGATGTCGAGAGAAATTGCCACGACCTGCTTTTTGTTGGCCTTTGCCCTCCTGATGACCGTGAGGGCAGTCTCGAGGGCATCGGTAGTGGAAGTCTGTTCCCTAAAGCCAAATTGTTTGTTAGACAGAGTTCCCTCACACTCCGCCTTGTAGGAGATCCGCTTTATCAGCAGTTTCTCCAGTATTTTGCCGAACACCGGGATGAGTCCTATGGGCCGATAGGAGCCGAGCTCCTCCATGTCGGTCTTGCCAGGCTTCGGGAGAATTCTCACCACTGCCCTCTTCCACTGCTTTGGGAAGTGGCCCAATACGAGGCATCTATTGTAAAGGGCGGTGTAGAAATCCGGGTAGAGTTCGAAGGCCTGCTGGCATATGTCGGAGGTCAGATGGTCCTCCCCGGAGCCTTTTTATGACCGACCTGGGAAAGGCATTCTCGGACCTCCCCGACCACGAACGGAAGGTCATCCTCAGTGTCCGGCAACTCGTCGATCCTATTGCGAAGGTCGACGTGGTGGGGCATAGTGTCGGGTGCATCGTCCGGGTAAAAGTGATTTAAAAGTGCCTGGGCAGTGTTGGAACTGTTGCTAGTATATGTGTTGTTAACCTTCAAAGTTTGGGGTGGTCTTCTAATCGGGGAGTCTTTTATAATGCGATTTGTCACTGCCCAGACATCCTCCTTCCCCTGTGCCTCGCAGAATTGTCGTAGATGTTCTGTGGAAGTTTTAGAGATGGCAAGAGCATAGTTTTCTTTGCCTCTTGATATGTGCGGATGGCATCAGTGAGAGGTCTTTTGGCCCTCTTGAGGTCACGGAGTCGATGGTGTAAGTGGATGCACTCCTTTTTTAGTGTCTCTAGCTCGTCCGACCACCAGGGATTTTTATATTTCGGTTTGTATTTACGGGGAGTGCTATATCGCATGCTCTTTGTATTTTCGTGGTAAATTGGTTGACCACCCGGTCAATATCGTCCTTCGAGAGAGCGGTCACGTCCGTCTGTTCCACCAACGGGCCCATGAGCCGGGCTAGTTCCTCGCGGAATTTGCCCCAATCCGCTCTTTGGGTTGAATATTTAAATGTCGAGGATCCCTTGGCTTTCTGTGGTCTATGGTTAGATACTAGCGTGTACACTATGCCGTTATGGTCCGACGACGGGCAAGCCGCTCTGTCGACGTGCCAATTCGTTACGTTATCCTCAAGGTCTTGTGAGATGTAGGTAACGTCCACTATTGACGAGCAGTGTTTTTGGTAGCGTATTGCCTCGAAAGTGGGATCATTTCCAGTATTGCACACCGTCATACCGTTTGAGGCCATGATGTCGACCACCTCCACCCCTCGGTCATTTGCCTCGCGCTCACCCCACTCTTGGTGGCTCGCGTTGGCATCGCCGCCGACCAACCGCAGAGAAGATCTTGCCGTTTGAAGAAAGTGGGCGAGTTTGGGCAGCGTCGAGTCGTTGTCGCTGTTGGGCTCAACGTAAAAAGACGCGACGTCGAGATATCTTTGCCCAAGAGCAACGCGAATAACGGCAAGATTTGCGCCGGACAGCTGCGTGACGCCAACGGCAGCCACCGTGGTCTTTGTCAAGACACAGGCCTTGACGCGCGAGCCATTTGAGAATTGGTATACATTTATATCCGGCGGGGTCTCATTTCTAGGTTACTGCCCACGTAGGGCTCGGAGATCAATGCTATGTCGAAGTTATTGTCCCGGAAATAGACAAAGAATTCCTGCTGCGCCACGTAACATCTATTGAGGTTGCATTGTATGAATTTTATTTGGCTAATAACCATAATCGGTGTTGTCGTTTAGGGATTTTATGGCTTTGATGATTTTCGGGCATACTTTGGCATCTAGTGCAGAGTGTTTCTTGTCAGTGGTGATGTTAGAGTTGATGCAGTTAAAGCAGGATAGCCTGGTTGGGTCGGCCGTGTGGGGCGCATGAGGTCACATGATGTGCCGCGGAGCCGCAGTGGGCGCACGGGTAGTAGTCCGCTGTGCATTTGTTGCCAGTGTGCCCAAATTGCAGACATTTCCGGCACTGCACGAACCGGCAGAAATCCGCCACGTGCACCCGCTGGTGCTCCACGTTTACGCGGCCCGCTTCAACAAGTGCCCGCCGGACCGCAGGCGCCACCTCCAGGACGGCATTGTAGAGATTTTTGTTTCGGTTGCTAAGCAGGAAGCAGAGTCGGAGGTCTCCAGCGCTCACACCATTCTGGCTACTAACTGTGTCTATCAACTCTTCCTTCGCTGTCTCTTTATTAATTCCCTTCAAAATAACGAGGGGTTTGCGGAGCCTGCACTCCTCCGCAGTTATACTTGGGATCTTGTTTATTCTTTGTAGTGTTTCATTCCTTTGTTCTACGTTATCAAAACTGACTTTAACGATGTTGTTGCGCAGGGTACGAACTTTGGACGGGGCGAACGATGTGGTCTTGAAGGAGATGTTCTTCTTCCATTCATCATAGACTATTGTTTTGGTTGTTGTCGTCCGTTGGCCGCCCTGGCGCTTTATAATCAGCGCTGGAAGGGTGCGAGGTGGTGGTGATGGTTTTGGGCGGGTGAGTAGCGGCCACAGCCGCGAAGGATTTCACGGGCGGGGGCGGGGAGGCGATACCAAGGAGGGCACTGAGGGTGAGGGTAGAGCTCTGAGCTCCTCGCGGATTGTATGCTTGATCGTGCTAAGTATCGCGTCGGAGACGGGTGGCGGGAAGTTCAGCCGGCGTCATCCCTTCCTGAGCCGCCCCCGCCGCGCCCATGATATCCCTCGCGAGCTCCTGGATTCTCCTTTTATTCGCGCTGGTGACGCTCTTCCCTTCTGTCACCCTCTAATTATCTCCTCCGCGGACGTCATGATGCGGGCGAATGCCTCCTCCCTAGCTGTAAGGGGGGCCGGGGCTGGGACGGGAGTGAGGGGAGCAGCCGGGGCTGCCAGGGCTGGGATGGGGATAGGGTTGGGGGCCGGTGCTGGGGCCGTTTTCGGGATGGTGTCCCGGTGTGCTGGTGGGGTTGGCGTGGGGGGGGAATATATAAGTGCTGGGGTAGGATCCAGCCGGGGGGAGAGAGACTCCCAACAAGCGGGAACGTCCTCCTCCAACGCACGTCTATCAGGCGGAGTACTAGGCGCCGAAATAAATCCTCGGGAGGGTGTAGGAGGGGGGCTCGGTGGGTCCCGGTCCTCCGGAGGCGGAGGCGGGGATTCCAAAATGCGGGGAAGCCGTCCCGTCGCTTCAGGGGGGGTACGGCCCCTTCGTGTGGGCGAGCGAGCGATGGGCATTTTATCAAAGTAAAGCAAATTTCGAAATAAAAATCGGTGTTAAGTCGCTATTAAAGTCGGTATAAAAGTCAAGGAAAAGTTAAGGAAGAGGAAACTTATAGTTAATATACTAATAGTTAATAATAACTTAAAATAACTGAATATAGTTGTAAATATACGAGTAGCTATGTAAGACCCACAACTCAACTGCAGTGCGACGATTTGTCGGTTGCGGCCACTAGATGGCGCGGTGCGCAAAGTGGTACGCGCTATGAAGTCGCAAGCAAAGCGGTCAAAAACAAGGAAATGTTAAGAAAACTCGGAGGTTTTCCAACGGATCGAAGCGAAACTTGGCAGGGATGCGAGGACAATCGGTTTACACCCTGTGAAAAAGAAAAAGTAGTATGCGGCTATAGAAAAAATTCAAATGAAAAATGACTTTAGTTATAAAAATTTGAGAAAATCGGAAAAGAATTTTTCTAAAGAAAAGTGTGCGAGCGGAATTACGATATTATCAGTGTTGGGTAATTAGCTAACTGTAATGGTGGGACACGAGAGAGAAAAATTTACGGGCAACGTACAAGATAGATAAACCAATGACAATCTTCCCAGTATGTGTGGATCAGCTTAAGTAGATTTTATTACGCCAACGCGGTTATTTTTTTGAAAACTTTTTGTGCACCGATCGATGCCGGAAGAGGTGTCAATCGATGCGTCTCGGTTAGTCTGAATAAAACGGTGTGAATAAGATTAGTAGTGTTCGGAAGGAAAATGTTGAAGAAAAAAAGTGAAAATAGTCGAAAAATAACAAATGTATGGGAAAAACAAGGAAATGTTAAGAAAAACTCGGAGGTTTTCCAACGGATCGAAACGAAACTTGGCAGGGATGCGAGGACAATCGGTTTACACCCTGTGAAAAAGAAGAAAAAGTAGTATGCGGCTATAGAAAAAATTCAAATGAAAAATGACTTTAGTTATAAAAATTTGAAAATCGGAAAAGAATTTTTCCAAAGAAAAGTGTGCGACGGAATTACGATATTATAGTGTTAATGTAGCTAACTATGGTGGGACACGAGAGAGAAAAATTTACAAGGAGCAACGTTACAAGATAGATAAACCAATAATCTTCAGTATGTGTGGATCGGCTTAAGTAGATTTTATTACGCCAACGGTTATTTTTTTGAAAACTTTTTGTCACCGATCGATGCCGGAAGGGTGTCAATCGATGCGTCTCGGTAGTCTGAGATAAAACGGTGTGAATAGATTAGTAGTGTTCGGAAGGAAAATGTGAAGAAAAAGTGAAAATAGTCGAAAAATAACAAATGTATGGGAAAAACAAGGAAATGTTAAGAAAACTCGGAGGTTTTCCAACGAGATCGAAGCGAAACTTGGCAGGGATGCGAGGACAATCGGTTTACACCCACTGTGAAAAAGAAAAAGTAGTATGCGGCTATAGAAAAAATTCAAATGAAAAATGACTTTAGTTATAAAAATTTGAAAATCGGAAAAGAATTTTTCCAAAGAAAATTGTGCGACGGAATTACGATATTATATAGTGTTAATTAGCTAACTATGGTGGGACACGAGGAGAAGAAAAATTTTACGGAGCAACGTGTGCAAGATAGATAAACCAATAATCTTCAGTATGTGTGGATCGCTTAAGTGATAGATTTTATTACGCCAACGGTTATTTTTTGAAAACTTTTTGTCACCGATCGATGCCGGAAGGGTGTCAATCGATGCGTCTCGGTAGTCTGAATAAAACGGTGTGAATAGATTAGTAGTGTTCGGAAGGAAAATGTGAAGAAAAAGTGAAAATAGTCGAAAAATAACAAATGTATGGGAAAAACAAAGAAATGTTAAGAAAACTCGGAGGTTTTCCAACGGATCGAAGCAGAAACTTGGCAGGGATGCGAGGACAATCGGTTTACACCCTGTGAAAAAGAAAAAGTAGTATGCGGCTATAGAAAAAATTCAAATGAAAAATGACTTTAGTTATAAAAATTTGAAAATCGGAAAAGAACCCTTTTTCAAAGAAAAGTGTGCGACGGAATTACCGATATTATAGTGTTAATTAACTAACTATGGTGGGACACGAGAGAGAAAAATTTACGGGCAACGTACAAGATGAATAAACCAATAATCTTCAGTATGTGTGGATCGCTTAAGTAGATTTTATTACGCCAACGGTTATTTTTTTGAAAACTTTTTGTCACCGATCGATGCCGGAAGGGTGTCAATCGATGCGTCTCGGTAGTCTGAATAAAACGGTGTGAATAGATTAGTAGTGTTCGGAAGGAAAATGTGAAGAAAAAGTGAAAATAGTCGAAAAATAACAAATGTATGGGAAAAACAAGGAAATGTTAAGAAAACTCCGGAGGTCCTCCAACGGATCGAAGCGAAACTTGGCAGGGATGCGGGGACAATCCCGGTTTACACCCTGTGAAAAAGAAAAAGTAGTATGCGGCTATAGAAAAAATTCAAATGAAAAATGACTTTAGTTATAAAAATTTGAAAATCGGAAAAGAATTTTTCCAAAGAAAAGTGTGCGACGGACTTACGATATTATAGTGTTAATTAGCTAACTATGGTGGGACACGAGAGAGAAAAATTTACGGGCAACGTACAAGATAGATAAACCAATGGT